>LBNU01019506.1:47917-63033 GCA_014162995.1 Artemisia annua
AAAAAACTCAACCTTCCTTTATTAAGTAATAATTTTTAATTATTGTTTATTTATTTTATGTATTTTTAATTAAAAAACCTTGAATATTTCCGGATTGGATCAAAATCTTTGAAAAAATTGTTTTTATATATTCATGAATGAAAAAGTAAAAAATACACATGGACTTGAAATCTAATAGTTAATACTTCTGGACTGAATTAGTAAATATAAAAAAAACACGCTTCTGGTAGAAAGCTTCTCAAAAGCACTATGTTCCAACTCTCTTCCCCGAGACCCCACGATAATTCCAAAAACAAAACCCTAATTGAAACTACAAAACTATGAAGATGATCAACGGTAAATACTTTAGTCAAACCAAAAAGAAACAGAACTCTAAATCAACTCATTGCTTCCTTCTCATAACCCTAAATCAACAAACCAAAAAACACACTATAGCTACAATCAACGACCCAAAGAAAATAGCTATCATCTATTAAGGTACTTGCGACTGCCGGATCGAGACATGGTAATAACCATACTCTGTTTACATAACACATGATGATGAAGATGGTTCCAATCTCGATTCTAATTAAGGTATCATTTTTTATATTGAAGATGTGTCAAGTGTTGATTTTGATATGTTAGTATGTTAACTTTTCTTCAAATATATAATCGAGTTATTAGATTTAAAACGTAAGAATCAGTGAGATTAGGTTTGTATTTTTGTGTTCTTTGTTACATAAAGCTGGGAAATTAGTCAAATTATGTTAAAGTTTGGTGTTTTATTTCTTTGGGCATACTGAAGGTTTTTTTTGGATGCATGATAGTTTGTATTAAAAGGATAAAAAGGATTACCTATAATTAAATTACTAGAATGTGATTTAGTGTTTGGGTTTGGGTTTTTTGAAATTTTTTTGTTATGTTGATTGCATTGTGATTTTCATAAATGATGATCATATGTATTTATTTTTTTTAATCAAATTGAGTCCATGCACCTGCTCCTATTATGGGTAAGTTTAGAAAGTCGGTTTTAAGGCCAAAAGCCCACTATGGCTTTTACCATTGCAACATCTATTATAGGTGAGGTTATTGGGTCTAGGAGTGAACGTTGAAAGTTATTGCTGCCAGACCTCCCGACAGGAGTTAATGTGGGTCGGTCTGTGTCTGCGTTTTATCTGGCGAGTGTCACGGGTGGACATTGTGGTTAAACTGTTGATCGGTTACGGACCATGGTGGTTTAGTCGGAGACGAAACTTCGGTGGTGGATGTTGCTAATTGAGTTTTGTTCATAGTGTTTATTAATGTTGTTTGTGAAGTGATTGCCGGTGACTGATTTGCTAATTGGTCAGTTGGTTTTAATTGTAGATGACAAGTTAAATTGCTTTTGTGAATGGAGTTGGTAAATTTAGTTGTTGCTAAACTTGATTTTTGCATCATGAATATGTTTATGTTCATTACTGTTACAATATTGATGTTGTCGTTTCAGTTCTCAGTTTGTAAGCCAAACTTTCGTGTCTATATTTATTCATGAAAGTTTAGTTTGTGAATCTAATATCGAGTGAAGGAAATGCCTATCTTATGGTGCACTTATTGGAATTGTGTATTTTTTTTGTTGGATCATTACTTTTTTTAATAGCATCATTGATGGGAAGGTATTTTATCAATGCCTGCTCTATTTACTATTATAAGCAAGAGATAGGAAAGTGTTCCTTCATGTTTGCTTTAATATATACAGAGATTGATGAAAATGACATAGGTGCCATTGGGTTTACAAGAAAAAGGTGGTTTATAATGAGTGCAATCCATACCAGGCCTGAATATGACTGGGGTATTATGAGGTTAACAAGTGGTGTTATATGTAAGAGAAATGAAACGCCTTATAACAATTCAAAATGTCTTTGACCCATGTAGAAGCGCATTATGATGATGATATATTAGTATGATATGGACTTATAAAGCTTGAAAGCAAAACTATAGAGCCTAACAGTGATTCTTCACAAAGGTCTTAATTTTGATTTAGTTATCTTTTCTTATAAGTAGACTTAAAAGGATTTTTCTATTGTCAGTTTATAGCTTCATCCCGAATCCTAACCCCTAAATGACCCATTTAACCATCAGAATCTTGATAACCTTCAAATGGTCCCTTGTCCAAGTTATAACAATCAAATGCTCAATATACGAGGAGTTCCGAAAATGGAAAGAGCAACGAGCCAATTGATGTTGGTTCTTATTGTTTGTTTCTTTGCCCAAGTTGCACATTTACTATTGTTGTGAGTTGATGTTGGTGTTTCTTTTTTTTTCTTTGGTCAGGTGCCATAAATGACATGGATGTGAGCAGCGAGTATGCCTTGAAACTACCACATGAGATTGAAGAGCTATTTGTTGAGGTGGTTACTAATCATTAGTAACTTTATTGCTCAGATGTGCCCCTACTTCTCCATCTTACCTTGTGGTTCATTTATCACATGCAACCATTTTCTGAATTTGTAAACTACCTACGATGCGGGCACATAGAAAAAAGCCACTCACTGTGTACTGTGACGGAAAGCTCACAAGAAGTGCATAATTCGTTTTCGACTTGGTTAACATTCCACAACAATTGTTCTTCCATTTTTAGTTTATTAAATTTACTGTAATAGTCAATTCATATAACCACAAAATTCAACAAAAGTATAATTTGATATAGCAATTTTATCTAATAGTTTGTCATTAAGAATTGGCATATAGGGACCAGTGTCACTTATTTATGCCATGGATGTGCGAATAATGTATGTGAATGTTGCGGGACATATTAATTATTAAGGCAAACTTTTATTGTAATTAACATACTTTTAATATTTGAATGTGAAAGGTGGAAGGTTTATTGAGGTTGATGAAAGATGAGTATGTTGGGCCTTTCAATCATAGAAAACATGATTAATTCAGTATGCTCGAACTTGCCCAGGTATCATTCCTTTATTTCCCTACATTGCTCATTTTTTTAGCTACTAGATCATTGAATAGAAGTATTTAACTTGCAATAATTATTTGGACAAGCACATTTCCACACCCCTAATAGAATAATTTGGTGTTTTGAAGCCTTAGAGCAAATCTAAATGTATTAAGCTCGACTTCAAGTCGATCGACTACTTTAGCATGTTTCGTAGGAGTATATTTTTGCTTGCTGGCTTATGATGTCTAATTAGAGGTGGTAGCTATGGGTAACTTGTCAGTGTGTACTTGGCGCTTTTGACAAGTAATGGGGTAATATTTCTTAACTTGTAGTTTTATACTATATGATGAATACTTAATTTCCCTATTTTTAGGACTTTAATTATTGTCTTTAATATGCTTCTGCACTTGTCTTTAATATGCTTCCTCACATGATATAACACTGTCGTTATAATTGCAGGACTTGTGAAGGTATACTTGAAGAAATGGGCAAGTATAGGGTGATTGAAAGCGTAAACATATGTGACAATTTGACTGATTGCATGACATATTATTATTTGATAATAGCTTATTAGTTATTACTTAAATATATTGAATAGCACACTAATCACCTTATTTAGTTTTGTTGGGTTATAAATCAAAGTGCTGCTGAAGATCAAAGTACTGCTTTTATAAAGAAAGTCAAAGTGCTGCTTATTGAAGAAAGTCAAAGTACTGCTCATCAAAGGGCTCATCAAAGGACTGCTATGATAAAGGACTAATATGCAAAACGTTTAAGGATTATTATGTAATTCTAGAATATTATTAGTTTAGAATTAGTTTACTTGTCATACAAGTATTGTAAACCGACTAGGGTTTTCCTTATGCCTATAAAAGGATCCCTAGGTTGGCATTAGATATAACGAACATTAGAGATATATGAATTAGAAGTACGAATACAAATACGATTAGGGTTGTTAGTGAATCTGTAATATAAGCAGGTTCAAGGTTTGGATTTAATATAATCGTTGAAGTTCAAAGTTATCCTTCTTAGCTTTGTTGAAGTAGATTCCGCATACTTAACAGAGTTATATCAGTGTTTCATTGTTAGTAGTTTAGGATTTATCCAAGATTACTAAACCCTTACAAGCTACATAGTTAGTTTGGTCAGAGTATATCGATCCAACAAGTGGTATCAGAGCTTGTGTGGAAACTCTGATTAAGAAGAAACTCATAAAACCTTATAACCAATTTACCTACACACCCCTACAAGATGACGACTGAAGCTGCACCAATCCCATCCATCACCTCACTCCGAATTCCTATCATCAAGAAGGGAGAGTATGATCTCGGGAGCATGAAGATGAGGTAGTACATTGCTATCACATACCATGCTTTATGGGATGTGATTGTGAATGGTAATGTTGTTCTTGAAGAACCTGTGAAAGTTCCACAAGCTCACAAGAAGTGCATCATTCGTTTTCGACTTGGTTAACATTCCACAACAATTGTTCTTCCATTTTTAGTTTATTAAATTTACTGTTATAGTCAATTCATATAACCACAAAATTCAACAAAAGTATAATTTGATATAGCAATTTTATCTAATAGTTTGTCATTAAGAATTGGCATATAGGGACCCCTGTCACTTATTTATGTCATGGATGTGCGAATAATGTATGTGAATGTTGCGGGACATATTAATTATTAAGGCAACCTTTTATTGTAATTAACATACTTTTAATATTTGAATGTGAATGGTGGAAGGTTTATTGAGGTTGATGAAAGATGAGTATGTTAGGCCTTTCAATCATAGAAAAGATGATTAATTCAGTATGCTCGAACTTGCTCAGGTATCATTCCTTTATTTCCCTACATTGCTCATTTTTTTAGCTACTAGATCATTGGATATAAGTATTTAACTTGCAATAATTATTTGGACAAGCACATTTCCACACCCCTAATAGAATAATTTGGTGTTTTGAAGCCTTAGAGCAAATGTAAATGTATTAAGCTCGACTTCAAGTCGATCGACTACTTTAGCATGTTTCATAGGAGTATATTTTTGCTTGCTGGCTTATGATGTCTAATTAGAGGTGGTAGCTATGGGTAACTTGTCAGTGTGTACTTGGCGCTTTTGACAAGTAATGGGGTAATATTTCTTAACTTGTAGTTTTATACTATATGATGAATACTTAATTTACCTATTTTTAGGACTTTAATTATTGTCTTTAATATGCTTCCGCACTTGTCTTTAATATGCTTCCTCACATGATATAACACTGTCGTTATAATTGCAGGACTTGTGAAGGTATACTTGAAGAAATGGGCAAGTATAGGGTGATTGAAAAGCGTAAACATATGTGATAATTTGACTGATTGCATGACATATTATTATTTGATAATAGCTTATTAGTTATTACTTAAATATATTGAATAGCACACTAATCACCTTATTTAGTTTTGTTGGGTTATAAGTCAAAGTGCTGCTTATTGAAGAAAGTCAAAGTACTGCTCATCAAAGGACTGCTATGATAAAGGACTAATATGCAAAAGGTTTAAGGATTATTATGTAATTCTAGAATATTCTTAGTTTAGAATTAGTTTACTTGTCATACAAGTATTGTAAACTGACTAGGGTTTTCCTTATGCCTATAAAAGGATCCCTAGGTTGGCATTAGATATAACGAACATTAGAGATATATGAATTAGAAGTACGAATACAAATACGATTAGGGTTGTTAGTGAATCTGTAATATAAGCAGGTTCAAGGTTTGGTTTTAATATAATCGTTGAAGTTCAAAGTTATTCTTCTTAGCTTTGTTGAAGTAGATTCCGCATACTTAACAGAGTTATATCAGTGTTTCATTGTTAGTAGTTTAGGATTTATCCAAGATTACTAAACCCTTACTAGCTACATAGTTAGTTTGGTCAGAGTATATCGATCCAACAAGTGGTATCAGAGCTTGTGTGGAAACTCTGATTAAGAAGAAACTCATAAAACCTTATAACCAATTTACCTACACACCCCTACAAGATGACGACTGAAGCTGCACCAATCCCATCCATCACCTTACTCAGAATTCCTATCATCAAGAAGGGAGAGTATGATCTCGGGAGCATGAAGATGAGGTAGTACATTGCTATCACATACCATGCTTTATGGGATGTGATTGTGAATGGTAATGTTGTTCTTGAAGAACCTGTGAAAGTTCTTGGACAACCTAAACCACCTAAACCTACCTTACCATCAGCTACAAAGAGGAATCAAGACAAGGCTCTCAACATACTGTTGTCTGCTATTCCTGATGGTCACCTACTCAAGTTTCATGATGCTAAGGATGCAAAGCAATTATGGGCTGCTATCAAGACAAGATTTGGAGGTAATGATGCTTCAAAGAAGATGCATAGGAACTTATTGAAGCAACAGTTTGAAACATTCACTGTTGGTGAAAGAGAAGGTCTTGATGCTGCCTATGACAGATTCCAAAATCTTCTTAGTATGCTAGAGTTATATGGAGCAGAGGTATCTGTTGAAGATGCAAACTTGAAGTTCCTAAGAAGTTTGCCATCTGTGTGGCATGTGGTTGCTACAATGATCAGAGGACAACCTGGTTTGGATTCTATGGACTTTGATGATCTCTACAACAAATTAAAGGTGTATGAGCATGAGATGAATGGTCAAATAAATTCAAAAGCTCACAACATTGCTTTTGTGTATTCTGAAAACAGAGGCAGTACTGCCACCAAAAGTACTGCTCATCCTGTTCAAAGTACTGTTGGTGATAAATAGCACCCTTGCACAACCATGACTACTACCACCTCATCACCATCAAACATCATCAATTCTGATGATGTTGTATGTTCCTTCTTTGCTCAACAAGCCACTTTACCTGTAACTTATGAAGAAGACTTGTTGCAAATTGAAGAAGATGATCTGGAAGAAATTGACATAAGATGGCAAGTTGCCATGATCACTGCAAGAATCAAGAAGTTTATGAAGAAAACAGGAAGAGGTATTGATTCAAAACTAAACAGGGTATAGCATTTGATAAATCTAAGATTGAGTGCTTTAACTGTCAAAGGCCTGGACACTTTGCAAGGGAATGCAAGTTTGCTAAATATCAGGCAAATAGAATGATTGAAAAACCCAAGGTTGAAATGAGAGAAGTTTCTATTTCGGAACCCAAACCAAAAGCTTTGGTGGCTCAAGAAAATCTATCAGAGGTTGACTGGAGTGCGGAATTTGATGATGAACCAGTAACCTATTCTATGGTTGCAATGGAAGAATTTGATTGGAGCACAGCTTTTGATGAGGAACCAGGATTTGCTGTTTTGGAAACAAGAGATGGTCTTGGAAGCCTTGATGGTCTTGGAAGCTTTGATTAGAGCATGGAAAGTGAAGAAGAACCTGTTCTGCTTGCCATGGTAGCTACTTCACCAAGCTCATCTACTATCTCTGAGGTATGTTCTAAGTGTAATGATTGTTATCAAAAGCTGCTTAAAGACTATCTGACTGAAAGAGATAATTATAAAAGGGCTAGGTCTGNGCTGTTTTGGAAACAAGAGATGGTCTTGGAAGCCTTGATGGTCTTGGAAGCTTTGATTGGAGCATGGAAAGTGAAGAAGAACCTGTTCTGCTTGCCATGGTAGCTACTTCACCAAGCTCATCTACTATCTCTGAGGTATGTTCTAAGTGTAATGATTGTTATCAAAAGTTGCTTAAAGACTATGTGACTGAAGGAGATAATTATAAAAGGGCTAGGTCTGAGGTAGCTGGTTATCAATTGACTTTAGAATCAATGGAAGCCAAAATAATCACTCATGAAAATAATGAAATGGCTTGGGCAGAAAAATATGAACAATAAGACTATCAATTAAAATTGAGTGAATGGAAGTTAGGTTGTAAAGTTTCTGAAGTTGAAAAGCTCACTAAACAAAGGGATGATTTGCTAGAAAAACTTGCTAGTTGGAAAGAATCTGGTCTTTCACATGTTAGTTTTGTTGAAAAACAAAGAAGATCACACATTAAAACTGGACTAGGTTATTGTGTTGAGTATGATAGTTCAGAAGATAGTCCCACTAGTGATAAGGAACAACTTAATTCAGAGGTAACTTCATCTAGTGATGAAGAATTCATTATCTTAGATGCCAACACATCTAGTGATGAGGAACCAATTAGTCAAACACCTGCTGAATTTAAGAAAAACAAGGGTTATAATTCAGTTGCTCCACCTACTGGTAGCTTTCAACCACCTAGGAAAAATGTTTCTTGTTTTGGAGTAGACAGTCTAGAATTTAGGAAGAAGCTTAAAGGTCAATCAAATTCTAGTCCATCTAATACTGAGTCCTTAAAAGAAACAATTGAGAAACCTAAGGGTGAGAACACACAGAGTAAAGTTAATGGTTCAGGGTGTGATCATAATGCTCAAAAGTTTTCTAAAGATTTTTCAAAACAGGCAGTACCTTCAAACTCTTCTCAAAGTACTGTTAAAAATCCAACATTATCTTCAAGAAGTACTTTTCAAAATACTGCAAATTTTTGAAAATCTTTTTCACCAAAGAAACAAGCAAGTTTTGGTTATAGAACTCAAGGAAGGGGATTTGGGAATATGGATAGAAAGTTATGTTATGTATGTTACAGCCCTCATCATTTGATTAAGGACTGTGACTTTCACTCAGAATTCTTAAGTAAATTCCCTAAGACCAAATCTGCTAACCATAAGCCAAAGGAGAACAAACCAGCTTGGAGTTACTCAAACAGGGTTAACCATAGTAATTTCTCTAAAGACTATNGCTCCACCTACTGGTAGCTTTCAACCACCTAGGACAAATGTTTCTTGTTCTCGAGTAGACAATCTAGAATTTAGGAAGAAGCTTAAAGGTCAATCAAATTCTAGTCCATCTAATACTAAGTCCTTAAAAGAAACAATTGAGAAACCTAAGGGTGAGAACACACAGAGTAAAGTTAATGGTTCAGGGTGTGATCATAATGCTCAAAAGTTTTCTAAAGATTTTTCAAAACAGGCAGTACCTTCAAACTCTTCTCAAAGTACTGTTAAAAATCCAACAGTATCTTCAAGAAGTACTTTTCAAAATACTGCAAATTTTAGAAAATCTTTTTCACCAAAGAAACAAGCAAGTTTTGGTTATAGAACTCAAGGAAGGGGATTTGGGAATATGGATAGAAAGTTATGTTATGTATGTTACAGCCCTCATCATTTGATTAAGGACTGTGACTTTCACTCAGAATTCTTAAGTAAATTTCCTAAGACCAAATCTGCTAACCATAAGCCAAAGGAGAACAGACCAGCTTGGAGTTGCTCAAACAGGGTTAACCATAGTAATTTCTCTAAAGACTATAGGTACCCTCACCAGAAAATATCTTTTTCAAAACCACCAGTACCTTCAGGCAACATTTTTCAAGATACTGGTAAGACAAAAGCAGTACCTTCTCAAAGTACTGCTAGGTTTTCACCCACTCAGGGTAATTCTAATGTAAGACCAAGGAGATCCAATTACTATCATTCTAGAAGGCCTTACACCTCAAACAGAGTACCTAGATCAAAGATTTCAACACACAGTGTTAAAACTAAATGGGTTAAGATAGAAAGTACTAATGGGGAACAAACAGTACTTTCAGCAAACAAGGGTGAAAAAGAGAATTTTGTTGAAAATCAAACACAGGTTTTGGAACAAAAGAAAACAATTGATCATGTTTTCAAAAACAGTGGAGATTACATACTCAAAGAATTTAAGTATGTCACTCCACAAGGGGAACACAAGTCAGTAATGGCTTGGGTTCCTAAAAGAAACTAACCCTTTTCATCTTTTATGCAGGGCAACCCAAAGGAGGAGCTTAAAGATCATAGTATTATTGATAGTGGTTTCTCTATCAGCATGACAAGAGACAAGGAGATCCTGTCAGATTTTAAGGCTTATTTTGGAGGAAGAGTTGCTTTTGGGAATGATCCTGATGGAGGAAGAATTACTGGCAAAGGAACTATCAAGACAGGATGCATTGATTTTGAGAATGTTAGATATGTGAAGGAGCTCAAGTTCTGTAGGACACTAGATAACATCACAAACACGTTCATACTTGTGGTTTTGGTTCGTTACATATAAGAAAGAAAAGAAAGAAATGTAGAGAGAGAAAGTTAGAGAGAGAAAGAGGTGAAGCCTTGGAGAGAAAACCAAAAAAAAAAAAGAAAATAGATTATGAGAAGGCTTACCCTCTCCAAGGATGGAGAGGGTATTTATATGTACATGGGTTTTTGCCACTTGGGCGTGCCACTTGGGTTGCGGATCAGGTATACAGTGGGTAAAGACCCGTCCTTCTTCCACGAACTAATCTACTACTAATCTACGTTTTACTAACTAATGTAACTACTACGAGCTAAACAATGCTTAATCATATCTGGGGGTGACCAAATCTTTCTCATACAAAAAACGTATTCCTAACAATCTCCCCCTAAGGGAGGTCACCCCTGAAAATCATTCTTGAATTCTTGCATTGAGATCTTTGTAGATGCTTTTGTAGCTCGTAGTTGTTGATTCTTCATTGATGTACGACTCAAGATGACTTCCTTGATGTATAGGATGATCTTTGACTTTTGCTCTTCGCTCTTCATCCAAATAATTAGCTTCAAGTCATCTTTGAGTGTATGTGTCTCTTTGTGATGTTGTGATTGTCTTTGTGATGTCATGCTTACACTTTTCTGGATCATGATCTTCTGCATCAGAGTTGTGGAAGCATAGTCGAAGCCCATTCCTTGATCATAATATCTTGGGTTATGATGTTGAAGTGTAAGCATGAGATGATGAATCTGCATCTTTTCAGCAATCGGCATCAATCTTCAACTTCTTTCTCTTTGGTGTGATTACGCCTTTCCAACATGCTCATACATCTTTGTTGAGTAGATCTTCCCGGTTGAACAGTTCTGACGTCTCCTTTGAGATGTTGGTAACAGCCCTCATCATTTGATTAAGGACTGTGACTTTCACTCAGAATTCTTAAGTAAATTCCCTAAGACCAAATCTGCTAACCATAAGCCAAAGGAGAACAAACCAGCTTGGAGTTACTCAAACAGGGTTAACCATAGTAATTTCTCTAAAGACTATAGGTACCCTCACCAGAAAATATCTTTTTCAAAACCACCAGTACCTTCAGGCAACATTTTTCAAGATACTGGTAAGACAAAAGCAATACCTTCTCAAAGTACTGCTAGGTTTTCACCCACTCAGGGTAATTCTAATGTAAGACGAAGGAGATCCAATTACTATCATTCTAGAAGGCCTTACACCTCAAACAGAGTACCTAGATCAAAGATTTCAACACACAGTGTTAAAACTAAATGGGTTAAGAAAGAAAGTACTGATGGGGAACAAACAGTACTTTCAGCAAACAAGGGTGAAAAAGAGAATTTTGTTGAAAATCAAACACAGGTTTTGGAACAAAAGAAAACAATTGATCATGTTTTCAAAAACAGTGGAGATTACATACTCAAAGAATTTAAGTATGTCACTCCACAAGGGGAACACAAGTCAGTAATGGCTTGGGTTCCTAAAAGAAACTAACCCTTTTCATCTTTTATGCAGGGCAACCCAGAGGAGGAGCTTAAGATAGTGGTTGCTCTAGCAGCATGACAAGAGACAAGGAGATCCTGTCAGATTTGAAGGCTTATTTTGGAGGAAGAGTTGCTTTTGGGAATGATCCTAATGGAGGAAGAATTACTGGCAAAGGAACTATCAAGACAGGATGCATTGATTTTGAGAATGTTAGATATGTGAAGGAGCTCAAGTTCTGTAGGACACTAGATAACATCACAAACACGTTCATACTTGTGGTTTTGGTTCGTTGCATATAAGAAAGAAAAGAAAAAAATGTAGAGAGAGAAAGTTAGAGAGAGAAAGAGGTGAAGCCTTGGAGAGAAAACCAAAAAAAAGAAAATAGATTATGAGAAGGCTTACCCTCTCCAAGGATGCAGAGGGTATTTATATGTACATGGGTTTTTGCCACTTGGGCGTGCCACTTGGGCTGCGGATCAGGTATACAGTGGGTAAAGACCCGTCCTTCTTCCGCGAACTAATCTACTACTAATCTACGTTTTATTAACTAATGTAACTACTACGAGCTAAACAATGCTTAATCATATCTGGGGGTGACCGAATCTTTCTCATACAAAAAACGTATTCCTAACAATCTCCCCCTAAGGGAGGTCACCCCTGAAAATCATTCTTGAATTCTTGCATTGAGATCTTTGTAGATGCTTTTCTAGCTCGTAGTTGTTGATTCTTCATTGATGTATGACTCAAGATGACTTCCTTGATGTATAGGATGATCTTTGACTTTTGCTCTTCGCTCTTCATACAAATAATTAGCTTCAAGTCATCTTTGAGTGTATGTGTCTCTTTGTGATGTTGTGATTGTCTTTGTGATGTCATGCTTACACTTTTCTGGATCATGATCTTTTGCATCAGAGTTGTGGAAGCATAGTCGAAGCCCATTCCTTGATCATGATATCTTGGGTTATGATGTTGAAGTGTAAGCATGAGATAATGAATCTGCATCTTTTCAGCAATCGGCATCAATCGTCAACTTCTTTCTCTTTGGTGTGATTACGCCTTTCCAACATGCTCATACATCTTTGTAGAGTAGATCTTCCCGGTTGAACAGTTCTGACGTCTCCTTTTAGATGTTGGTATGAGCATGTGGAACTAGAGTGATGGTGGTGAACATGGTAAGTTTGGTATGTTGAGTTGCATAAAACTTGGTTAGTAATAAACATACCGGCACTTACAAGTTTGGACTTCGAGAAAGTCAACAGCATAGTGTGAAGACTTTCTCTAATCCTTACCAAGGCCGTTCCTAATCGGATGCCCCCGAAAGGGCTTTCACTGACATACCGAAGTACACCAACGATTACGTGAGTCGCTGGAGATCACCCCACGACTGTAGACCTTTTGGAACACCACCGTACACACTAAGCGTAATCCACAAGAGATTACCGAAGTGACCTGCTGTCAGGGCTGTTTGATGTTGACCCTGGCAGGAGTTTCCACTCAATCATTGGGAAATACATGAGTTCCCTCATAAGTGTTCTTGGCAGATTGCTAAGATCTGCGTAGGACTCAAAATATTACAACTGGTGTCCTTAATGTTGAACCACCAGTGTAGAAGTATCAAGTGTTCCTATGAGATCTTTTGATGCATCTCTTGGCTCTAGACTCGATAAGTGCAATATTTGGTTATCCTATTCGGAGACTAGGGAGGGGTCTCCTGTTTCAATATCAACTAGCTCTAAGAGACAAGTCGATAGATTACACCGGTTCCCCGTGAGAATGAAACAAGCTCTTTTAAGAGAACTTGAGTGGCAGGAAGGTTTTAGTGCAGTGCGTCACTAGGTCCATGACGTCTTGTCTTCAATACCGGTGTTACCTTAGTAACGACCTGTAGCATATGAATTGAACCCGGTTTCTGCCCTAAGGTTGAATAATTGGAGGGCTATTTCTTTTCACCCTTTCTCATTTCATTTCTTTTTAATTCTTCAACCCCTTCAGTGCTTACCGAGACTTCATTACTAGAACCTTGTTGGGTTTGTTCCAGTCCTAGCTCAGTCTCAGTCGGCACTCTTCCCTTTCTCACTTTTCTCCTTTTTTCAATCATTCCTAAGGACTTCTAATCTATCTATTGGATTGTCCCTGGGAAGATCCCTCCGGTTCTGGTGGATCATGGGAACATATACCTAACCTTACCATCCTTATAACTCCATGCATTAAATTAAAGTGGTCGGTCTTTTGGTATCTTTCCACAATCGCCATATAACCAAATCATTGAAAATTCTCTCAAAGTGTTTATGATTAAGAAACACATTTTGTTAACACTTTGAGAGTTTTATCATTTTTCAAATGCTCCCCCTCAACATGTGCTCATAGGTAAAGAAAGAAATTTGCACATGTCGGGGTGAGTTGCACTTATTTGAATTGATCGGCTCTTAATAGACATATACCCGAGGGACACGTTTACGTTGCTTAGTTAAAGGGATCCATTATCAGCTTTTAGGTGATAACTAGCCCTAATAACTAACTTGAAGTTGTTAACATTCCTTAAAAAGGAAGTTAGACCCGTCAAAGTATATATCTAAGAAGAGTTTCTCGAAACGGTACTTTCTACTTGGACCAGTCCTCTTCGAGACACGTTTACATCACTGGTTAGACCAGCTTGAAATTATTACCCGGCCAGGACTAATCTTTTCGATTCACGACTTTACATGTTTCGTCAATTCATGAGTCAAATTCTGAGTCATAAGCAATTCACGGTTTCTATTTATTATTGTAAAAACACGCGAAAGACTCTTAGCCACTTGCTCCCCCTCAATATGTGCACATTGATTGAATCAATTTTGAAAGTTTTTAAAACTTTGGCACATACGGGTGAGCTTACATTCGAGATCATTTATTCACCATTTTTAATCACTTGCTCCCCCTCAATATGTGCTTAGATTAAAATTCAAAATCTTTTCAAAATTTTAGCACATATGAGAGCGTTCTCTTAAGTCCAAAAACATCCTTTTAAGTATCAAAAACGTCACATTTAAATCAGTTTTCATATTTAAATCACATTCTCTCCCCCGATCATAAAATTTCAAATCTTTTGAGATTTTTTGATCCCAATTGATTTAAATGATTTTTGAAGAAGCTTTGGAGAGAAATGTGATACGTTTTAAACGTTTACTGATATTGAGACACTTTTCGGTTTTTCACTGTTGCTGGTGCACAAAGTTTTTAAAGGAGCAAAAATTTTGAGCAAATACGCTCCCCCTCAATTAATGACCCGTTTTTAATTTTAACGTTTAATAGCCATTAATGTGAGCGGTAACGTATTTGAGAAAATTTAAGTCCGATGGCCACCTTGTACACCACAAAATCTCTTTTGAAGAATTTTAGAAGAAAGAGATTTTGGGAAAAGAAGACTTCTCTTCTTTTACTAGAAAGGTTGCACTGAAGCGTAAAACATTTCGGATGGTCCGCACACAGTGAAAAATATGGTGACGAGTTTTCCTCAGATTTTGAAAACCGGGTTGCCATCTGAAGTAATGGCAAACCATAATTTAAGTGCGGGTTACAGTCTGAAATAACTGCAAGCCATATAGGCATGTTTTGAAAACATTTTGAACTTCTGACGATGCCAGAAGACATGCCTAAGAAACACACTATATATATATATA
>LBNU01019507.1:0-19041 GCA_014162995.1 Artemisia annua
GTTCGGGTTTGGCTGAGACAAGTAAATTTATATTGGTGCCTGTAATTGGATCCAATTTCATTCATTTAAAAAACTTGATTGCAAGATTGATGCTAAAATATACGACTAGAACGGAGTATTAGCCCGTTTATGGGAAAATGCATGTTTGAAAGCAAGTAAAGAATCATTCATCCATGAATTGGAAGGCTAGGTCAAGTTGCCTTTGCTTTTTACTGTTGCCATTTATGTTTAGAATGGGTTTTTCCCAATTCAGCAGGCATAGGAAACCCATAACTACCGGTGGTTTCCTTGTTACATTTAAAAATTTGATGAAGGATGAGAAAATATACGACTAGGACAAGTATTAGTTCAAGTTATGGAAAATGGCAAGGTTTGAAGCAAGAAAGAACATTCATTCCATGAAATGAAGGCTAGTACCAAGTTGGCCTTGCTTTTACTGTGCACCATTTCTAATGGAAGTATTTCTTTCTATATGCCAAAAAACTTTCTTCGTTCTTAAAATAAAACGTCCAACTTTAGCAGCAACACATAATTTTATCAAAATACAAACAATTTATGTGAACCTATCAAATATTTACCTTGTTCTCTAGAAATATTTTGATAATGGTAATGTGAATATTTATTTCAGACCAAAGGAGTAAATCTTGATATTTCAGATGCAAAAGGTTAACGACGAGTAACACGAACCAGATACTTTTTCATAATGTGGGAGACATACATGACTCACTTAACGATTGCAGCTATATATAAAGTGTCAAGGCTCTTTGACCTTGTACTTTTAGGTGCAAATTTACCCCCACATATTACTGACCGAGCTACGTTGCCATTGGTCTTTCATATCGTCTCAAAACAAGCCTTCATAACTTCATAAGAAATATGATACTACTACAATAATAATAACGACTCTCGAATGTAAGAAAAGTAAGACATATTGGTCGGACAAAATATAGATAAACTAAGATACAACACCAACATTTAATCATTAAAATATCCAAAGTGTCGAGGTATGCCAACACTTTTGGGATGCAAAAGCAAAGGAGTGTGACCTCAAAAGTGCAACCATTTACTACTTTTCTTTACTATATCTTATCTTGCTTTCTTACTTTTACAGTCTTACATAGTAACATGTTATACTATGTTTGAGATATACTTTCCTACACAACTCAAAATAAAAGTTTTCTTAACCTTCATTTCACTTGGCTTCATTTGATTCTTAACGGTCATTTTTCCACTAAACCTTATATTCAGTGGCGGATCTATCAAAAGTCACAAGGTTCACTTTATCTAAAGCAGGAGCAAAGCCAGGATTCGAAGTTAAGGGAGACCGAAATTAACGTAAAAATTATATCAGTAAAAATATCTTTTGAAAAATGAATCTATAGTTTTTGTAACCCATGATTCAACCTAACACTACAATAATTAGGTACTAAGCTGAATTAGAAAAGAATAGTTTGACAAGTAAATTGATGTTGTATACTTGCATCTGATTGGTTAAGTTATTCGAAATTTCAATAAGAATATGGGGGCTTGTTGCAAATATTATTAAGAAACTAGCTTATGGGCTATAAAACTAATAAATAATGTGGGTGGATTAGGGTGGCGCAACACCCATTAGTAATCCTACTAGCTCTAGCCCTGATCCAAAGTACAAAATAATCTTCACTTTAAAATTAAGGACCAAATGCATATTAGAAAAATTAGTATATTTGATATAATTTTATATTACATATAAAAAATGTTATGAGGTTCTCATGCACCTCTAGGAACGCCCCTCAATGCCCCTCGGTCTGGCCCACTTATATTAAGGTTCTACCTAGATATCTAAGTCTAAACCATATTGGTCTCTATTGAACGAGGTTTGGTTAGTTTAGTTATCTGACCACACCGAGCCTCGAATCGTGCTCTTTTTGTCCATGTATAGTGTGTGTTGGCTATGACCATGCTAATTAAGTGGGTCCAAAGTACAAACCAAGAGACAAAGAAAAAGATTGGAAGAGTGTAAAGGTTGAATGATGATGTGGGTGTGGTGTGCGTTATCTTTTCAAAATGATTAGCATTGCTTGCCGGTTAAACATTCCATTTCATAAAGATGCATGAGATAATAGGAATCCAAACCTAAATTATTTTTTTTTTTAAATCTCGAACGAACAATTGATGTTGTGTAACTATATCTAACGCTCAACATCAACTATATCTAACGCTCAACCTTAATACAATATATCTATAGTCGTTCTTTTCACGTTATATAAACAAACTAACCTTAGTTCATTTATTTATATAACGTGAAAAAGATGACTATGCATGAACATTGTAAATTGAAAAGATCTACGATGTCGATACCAAGGATCTCAAAGAGAAGAAAACCTGAAGTGTATTATCATCGGTCATCATGATTCAGGACCACTATATAGCAAATCGGCTTTACTTTTTTTTTTTTTTTTTTTTTTTTTTTTTTTTTTTTGGTTAGGAAATTGAATGACGACTAATTAGAGATGCCCTGAAAATATAGCACGACCAAATTGGTTTGAGGCCTTATATGGTTATTATTAAAAATAAAATACCGTTTAGTTTAAATATCTTCATATTTGCATTAACAAATTCAGTGGCCAAAAAGGTTCGAGGCCTTATATGGTCACCACACATCGTTAAATGAGCACGGCTCTACTTTTAGTCTTTTACCATAACAAGGCTCAAAACCTGATCATATTTTTGTTAATATCTTGTTAAAGGTAGCTATGGACCATGCTAAAGTGTATCCAATTCCAAGCCAATAGACATGAAAAAAAGGTCATGGAAGAGTGTAAAGGGTTAATGATGATGTGGGTATGGTGTGCATTTTTTCTTTTCAAGATGATTGGCATTTGCTTGCCGGTTAAACATTCCATTTCATAAAGTTGAAGGAATAAGAATCCTAACCTACACCATCATTCACCACTATCACTACCAACACAACACCATATATTTGGTTTTACTTTCTTCTTATAGAAATATTGTTTAATACTTATGAATTTAAACATAACTTAAAGAAAAATACTTGCCACCATAGACATGTAAACTATGAGATTTTGAATATCATTATTACCTATACTAAATTGATGAGAAATAAGTTGTGTGATACATCATACATTCATTATCTCATTTTTTTTTATTTTTTTTTTTATATATATTTTTTTTGCATATATAGGAGATATCGAGCGTTTAACCCAAGGCCTTTGGTCTAGTGGTATATGAGTTGCTCACCAACTTACAGGTTGTAGGTTCAAGACTCACTGGAGACATGAGATAGGTGGTATAAGATGTGAGAAAAAATTGCCGNATGTATATAGAACTTGACCCTAAGGCATGTATATGTTTTGGTACAACCAAAGGGCTTGTATCAAGAACAAAACTCTGAGACATCTCACAGAAAATGTTTGAGAGAAATGAAAACCGAAATGAATAACATGTGTTTAAATTTATTTGAACAGAAAAACAAGCTAAACAACATGCATGATGCCTCGCGCTCATTGTTTTGTTGTTGTCTATAGTTCCACGACTCGACACATATGTTTAACGAGTTTTTTTGATGAAAAACAACATATGTTTGGGTTTATAAACGTTACATACAAGTAATAAAATCTCAACCCATTTTCCTTCATTGTTCATTCATATTTTTCTTACAAGCCTTAAGATCTAGACCTTGATTACATTTCTAAGTATAAGCCAACTAACTATCTCGCACTATATACATCATAAATATATCACACGTCACAAACGGAACTTGAACCCACAAACATATTCTCGCACCACATGAGGTACCTAGAGGCTACAAGCCATTTGGTAATACTTTAACTATCTTGTACGAGACAATATAAGATTAAAGTGCAAATCAGGAAGTTGATGAATTGGGACAGTTAAATCTGCGGCAATGTATAACTTGTAATAAGTGCAAAACAAAAACAAAAACAGGAGCCAAAGAAAAGGAATAGCTTGAGTCTCACGTGATTGGCTTTTTGGCTTTATTTTAAGCAAAGCAACTGCCGCCCCATCTAACCGAAGCTCCTCCTTCATGTTTTGCACGTGATCTAATCACAACTCATCGTAGCTGTTTAGCGTTTGATTTGATGACTTAGGATCAAATGAGAAGAAACCTTAAAATGAGAAGGATGAGAAATACTTGTAAATACACATTAGAGATGCGTCGACTTGAATTTGACGCAACCATAATCTTTTAGATACACCATAACATATTTTCTAGCTAAAAATTAGATGCATATACATATATTAGATGTATTTCATCAAGTTAGACGAATGCTATGTATTTTTCGTCCTCTGTGGGCCAAATTTGTTGTTAGTACTACTATGCATCGTTTTCACTTCGAAATCACTTTCGAAACTAAGTGGGATACATCTAAATGAATAGAGATGCATCTAATTCAAGTCGATGCATCTCAAATATGTAGTTATAATTATTTCCCATTCTTCTCATTTTAAGCTTTCTTCTCACTGGATCCTTACCCTTGATTTGATACCGAATAAACTGAAAAGTAAGCAAGTCCGAAACCGAATAAAACTGGAACAAAACTTTTAATTGGAGTATAATTTGGGTTGAAACCGAATCAAAATATTTTTAATCAGTGTTTGATTTGTTTTATGGTTTGACAAAATCTTAACCAAACTGAACCAAGAATAAAAATTTGTCAAGCTAGATATAATTGAGTTATGTTATTACTTTGGTTTATATAATCTTTTAACAAAAATAAGAATTTACCGCATAGTGTAAATCTTGGTTAAAAATATCGATTTTCTGAAATGAAATGAACATGGTCTTGAAGTTTTGTGCCACTCAAATATATTTTTTGTTGTTAGTCTACTAATGTGCCAAACGAAATATATGTCTTCTTAATTTGTTTACTAGTTTTAATGAAATTGTCTCTTTATCTCGTAAAACAAAGTAACGAGTCTATCTCGTAACTTAAAGTCCTGGGTCCGCCCCTACTCAAATAATAAGTAGAACAAACTAGCTATTAAACCTATTCTAACAAACTCTAACAAGAAAGTCAGTGACTAAAGGTGATGATATATCTTAGTATAGCACTATAGCTGAGATTTTGGAAGTTCTGTGCAAAAACTTATGTCGTAATTGTATATGACGGTAATTTAGCTTCAATTTTAACAAATATATAAAACATAAAATAATATATCATTACATTTTTTTTGAAGAGAGTAAAGTTTGAAACCCGAATATACAAGGACATTTACATTTCAAGGCTATGTGCGACTGCACGTCTCGTACATTGTGATATACGGATCTGCCTTACTAGGATTAACTACTAATATTGTTTTAAAAAACATAAAATTACTCGGCATGTTCTGAATTTTTATTCCAGATCCACCAATCAAAAGTCATGAGTCATGAGGCTGAAACATATTTTACAATATCAATTAATAAGTAGAACACTTTTGTATGTCCAATGATTAAAGGTTTCGCAAAGAATATTACGTTACATTAAACATTACGTAAAATAACAACATGCTATCATCCTTTTCATTTTACTATATATACACATACATTGCCTATTAATAAACATAAACTTAAACCCTCATTCAATCTCTCAACCTAGAATGGAGTGGCAAAGGGGTCCGGTTATCGGCCGCGGCTCCTCCGCCACTGTCTACCTAGCCACGGCCGTTACGGGCCACTCGTTCGCCGTCAAGTCCACCAGTCTTTTAACCTCATCTTCCTTACAAAAAGAGCAACATATTCTTTCACAATTAAGCTCACCAAATATAATTTCCTACATGGGTTATGATCATGAGCATGTTAAAAACGTACCCATGTTTAACTTATTTATGGAATACGCTCCATATGGGTCGATATCCGATATTATCAAGAAACATGGAGGATCACTAGATGAATCAGTAATCCAATCCTATATTCATCAAATTCTTATAGGATTGAATCATGTGCACTTGAATAATATAGTGCATTGTGATATTAAGAGTGACAACATATTGGTATGTGAAAATGGTGTCAAAATAGGCGATTTTGGTTGTGCTAAACGGGTCGAAAACAGGGGAAAAAACAGAGGATCCTCTGTTTTTTCGGGTACACCGGTTTTTATGGCGCCTGAAGTTGCACGTGGTGAAGAGCAAGGGTTTGAAGCTGATGTATGGGCTGTTGGGTGTGTGTTAATACAAATGGCGACCGGGTTTAACCCGTGGGTCGATATGGGTGATCCGGTTAGTGTTTTGTATAAAATTGGGTTTTCGGGTGATATACCGGAGTTTCCTAAGTGGCTATCGCCCGAATGTAAGGATTTTTTGGATAAGTGTTTGAAAAGAGATGTTAAAGAAAGGTGGACAGTAAATGAGCTTCTAAGACACCCTTTTGTTGATAATTTGAGCTCGGGTTCGAAGAAAGTAGAAGAGTGTATGAAATGTTCTCCTACTAGTGTTTTGGATCAAGATTTTTGGGGCTGTTTGGAGGTATCACAGACTTCGCCAGCGTTGACCCAAAATGCTGACTTTTCGGACAAGTCTCCGGTGGAGAGGATAAGGGGGTTGGTTAAAGATAGTCCTTTATGTTTACCAAATTGGGGTGAAGAAGAAGATTGGATCACAGTAAGAAGTAATGACAATGAAGAGAGTTTGGTGATTTGTTCAGCTTTGGATTGTGATACTGATTTGACCTGCATTGGGTCAACTAGTAGCGAGTCGCGTTTATTTTCAGATTTTTATGTAGACAGAACAATGGCTTTAAATTCATTGTTGTTGGAAGATCTTGTTGTTAATGCTAGCAATCAGTGTGTCAAAGCTGAGTTTAGATCAACATTTCTTGATTTGGAAAAAACATTTGATGATAATTATTTGCTTTTGGGTTCAAGTTATATATCATTGGTGTTTGTATTAATCACAATGTGTATGTTGTTTATGAATCCATATTTATCCATTTCTTCGCAAATTTAAACTACGAATGATGATCGATGACCACCGATAGTAACTACTTGAAAAACGTTTGGACCGACACATCTCAGTTGTGCTAGCTAATTCGCGAAATGGTTCTTTGGTATCTAGATAAAACTTATTGATTTATAAACCCGCCACACTTACGTACTTAGATATCTTTGTTTGTGAAAACATACGACTCATTACATCGTTGGCCCTGTCGTAGTGGATGCTCCTTACTACACATGAGGGTATATTTTTTGCCATGTTACGCGAGAAAGGTCATTACAAGGGTGAAAGGCATGCGGGAACGACTAAGAAAAGAGTTTCAATTTGTCAATTTGTGTGTTTTTAAGTATGTTGTGGGTTTGTGTTTGTTAAGTGAGTGCATGTATAAATGTTTAAAAAGGCGATAATCATAATTGGGACAAAAATATGAGGCATAAAAAGATCTGATGCTGAATTGACGATGATAAAGCCTTTTACTGCACCATCCGGTATTTACCCTTAAGTCAACCAACCTTCACTATTTTTGGTTGCGAAAGAATTGAAGTTCATCATGAAGTTAACTTCTCAAGTGTTATTATATGATCTTAACCATATTTAAGGCAAACATGTATTGTATAAAATAACACACATCTATGTTTCTATACTATTTTTGATGCAAATGGGTTGATGGGAACAAATTGGTGTTCTAGACATTTCTACTTCGTGCACCTTCCATGCTACCCAATACCCATGCTTTGATACTGTATTGCCTAAAGAGGTCAACTTCGTTTATTTAAATGGTTTGAAGTTGTTTTAGTTATGTGACATGCTAATGACCCATATCTCAACCAACAATATAAAAATAACTGGTTTTGTTGTACTCATTTTCGTGCATAAAATGAAGAGTATCAACTATCATGGTCATGCACTTTGTCTTTTATCAAGCAAGTGTACGTTGAGGGTATATTATTTAAAACCCTTTAGATTATACTATATCAAAATTTTGTATTGACACATGCTAACAAGGATTAGCGAAACAGACCGAAAACTGAATCGAACCGAAAATTCAAGCAGATTTGAAAAACTAAGCGCAGTGCGACCGAAACCGAACCGTCCATATTCGGTTCGGTTTTTGGTTCTATCTATTTATGATTTTTCGGTTTTGGTTCGGATTGGCTGGGTTCGGTTGAAGCCAAAACC
The DNA here is from genome assembly GCA_014162995.1 of Artemisia annua. Lineage (NCBI taxonomy): Eukaryota > Viridiplantae > Streptophyta > Magnoliopsida > Asterales > Asteraceae > Artemisia > Artemisia annua. Next base: position 8,116 of record LBNU01019507.1, read on the forward strand.
AAGAAAAACACACATAAACTATACAAACCGAACTCAGTACTTCAGTTTGGTTCTCGGTTCATGTCCAGGGCCGTCCCGTGCAGGGGCGGAGCTAGAACTTTTTTGTCGAGGGGGCAAAATATAATAATTTTTAGAAACTACACTAAAAATTGGTTCGTTGGGGGTCAAATTACAAAACAAGCCAAAAATTTTCGAAAATTTACACTACAATTTTTTTCGCCGGGGGGTCACGTGACCCCCCCAGACCCCCCTTTATCTCCGCCACTAGTCCCGTGGATATTGAGGGCCCTGTACCATGATTACGAAACGGGCCCTTGCGAACGAAAATTATAACATGTTATTTGATTCAAATCATGAAAACCAACTTAATTTGTACATGAATGTGAAATATAACGCTAGGGTTTAATTTTTTTATTCAACTTAAATATTGAAACAATAGAAATAAGGCATATAAAAAAATAACAGTGATCCCACATCTCTGCCAATGTGAATATTTGATGATTCGCTGCCTTGATAATTTGTTGGAACAAGTATGGCAGCATGCCGGCCGCGTTGCGGCCGAACGAGGTTTTTTTCATTGTATTTGGTAGGCCAAGTCTAAAACGATATAAAATAGCATACTTTCAAATGGTCACTGGATTCAATGCAACTGCAGCTACAAACCTTTCTACAAAACTCGCAGTCACATGTGTCCAAGCCATCTTCCATCACAACTTTTGCTAATATTGTTTCCTTGATCTGATCATACCACGCAAGCTGGGAAGGTGTCACGATCATTGCCCGGTGTACGGCTAAAGATGAGACTTTCCGTAGGCTGGTGACACCCTCTTGCTTTACCACCTAATGACACTGATACACAGAAAAAAGCCCATCAGTGGATGACACACCAATGAATATACACATTGTGAGCCTGTAAAAAATGCATAAGAATCACAATAGTCAACTGTAAAACCTAAATCCAAACACCCCTAAATCTTATAATAAGTATTTTTACCTGATGATGTTTGTTTCCAATGAAATGTTCTGATCACTAAAATCCAGAACGGTTTCGTTAGCCATCTCTAGCACCTACCATCATTAAAAAACAGTCTTTTAAACACCTTGCATTAAACCAATGTACCAGAATAGAGTACAGGCAACGATGATACCGAACCTTGTGATCTTTAGAATACGATTTCAATCATTCGCCATACCAAAAAAGCCACATTTGCATGAGCATAGGACCTGTAACAATCACCCAAATCGATATAAGAAGAGAACACTCCTATAACTGAACATCCAAAAAAATTAGTCGCAGATCTTAACATTTAAACGGCATAATGACAATAATCATTTGTGACATAGCAAAATATAAACAAAATCCTACTGACCGTGTGCCGCAACATAAGTTGATCCCACATGGTCATTTAGCGTTATGCAGCAAAATTTCCTGTAGATGGTGTTGTTACAAAGTTGCGTGACACAAATTCTTAAAAAGCCGCATATAAAACAAAAGAGAACGACTTATCATAAATTTACTTGAGATATAAGTTTTCGGCGCCAAATAGTATCGACAAAACCCTCACCTACACCCTGACTAAACAGTTAATTTACGATGGTGTTGTTAAATGGGCTGAAAGTCACAAAACTGTCACTTTATTTTTACCCTTAGATATTCAGTTTTGTAGTAGTACTCGCAAAGTTGTTTATCCAAATTTGTTTATGAAACCATCAATCACTAAGATAATGAAAGTAGAATCTGTTCATTTAAGGTGAAAAACTAATCAGCAGGTAACTATTTCACAAAAACACAGATAAGAACGGTCACATAAAGTTAGGAAATGATATCCGGTTTCTAAACAGCTGAGTAGGTATGTCAATAGGTTCCTGTCGGTTGATTCGCAAGACAGAATCCAATGTAACCGTGCCACAGCCTGTTTGAGGGCTACGATAGTGTGTTTGAGGGCTACGATGTTCTGTTTTCATAGCTAACTCGTGGTTTACATTGGGCCATTGTTTGTTGCCTAATCATCCTCACTTATACTCATCTTAATGATTCGCTTCCATTGTTTTTTTTTATACAGAAAAGGCACACGTAAACCTACAATATTGCTAAACCCTCGCTTGAAACTGTACATTTTGATCGGCTCTTCATTCACAACAGAACACAATGGAGGGCTTCAAGCGAGGGTTCAGGAATATTCTAGGTTTAGGTGTGCCTTTTGTGTATAAGAAAACCAATGGAAACGGATTATTAAGGTGAGTATATGCGAGGATGCTTGGGCAGTAATCAATGCGCCAAACCACAAACTCACATTAAAATATAATAAGTATACAATACCTGGAATTGTTCGACTATCTGTATAACCAAGTATGACGTCATCTGCTACTGGTGTTGAAGGTGTGTGTATTTTTAGAGAACCCCAGCAAACGTATATCCTGATTAAAAGAGAACGGAAATGATCGTAAGGCCACGATTAATGAAGATGTTGATTCGTAAGCATGAAATACATGTAGTAAAGGCACAAATAGTATGTTTATTAGGCAATAACTGAGAATAGTTTCAATTGATAGTCTAGATGTTTAGATGTTTATTAGTAATAAATTGTAAAGACTCATTGAACGGTTAAAAGTGCACGCAATGGGTGCAACCACAGAATAGGTATGGTCACCCAGGCAGGGCACGTGTGGAGAGTAACTATCGGTGTCTTATGAAGTTTTTTAGACCTAAATACAGCAAATATCTAAGATCTAAAAAGAATACCTCATGATAGCTAAGATGGAAAAGAAATTCTACCTTGGTAACAATTAGCTGCCATAGGCGCAAGCCACGAAGTCAAATCTTCCACCTGAATGAACAGATACAAACACATAAGCATGACATTTCAAACACCCCTAGAACCTCGGCACAAAAAAATGGCCACTGAAGATGACTAAAACACATGCCTAAGAGTACATATCTACAAAAAAAATTCAACGAAATATCAACACCCATATATCGGCCATCTCTGTTATCAAAGAAGAACACTAATAATCTTAAAAAGAGAATAAGGTAGAAACCTCCCACAAACAAAAAAACAAAAAAAAGGCCGAAGCTAATACGAAAACTAAAAGCCTAGAAATCAACAATACAACTCATGAATCATGCAAATAAACTTAAATTCCAGCCTACCAAAGCATAAAAACTAAAATCCCGAATTTGCCTGATATAAATATGATGTTTAACTTCATACCTGGGTTTTTAAAATTCGTTTCGTCATCTTTTTTCATTCGTTACCATCATCATCCACTTTGGCTCCCATTGCCGTAATAGTCAGGTATTGGACCAGTAAGCAAACAATTTCTCTGGCTTCTGAGTATAGAAAGAATTTAGAAACATTTTAAATAGAAAAGAATGCATCATTTCGATGTCTGTCATGTAAGTTAAACAATTATATAAACTCACAATCTAGCCATCTTTGTCATATCTTGAAGATTAGGAAATGGAGCCTTTGTTGATCCGGCCAAATCAGTTATCTTCCTGGAAACCACAACACATGCATAAAACAACATAGTTATCAAGAAAGGTACTGGAACCAATATATAACTGTTCTATCCATCTTTCATTATAAGTATTTAAACAAAGAGGTAAGAGAAAGCTAAATATTTAGTGATATATGATATAATACTACTCACTTTCGTCATCACTTTCTTCAAGAGTAATATGGTTTATATTTCGTTCAAGTAGTAGGAGTCCAGCAGAATAACCTGATCCTTCATCCTTACTCTGCTGTGCATCACGTGGCTCTGTAAAAGCAGAATACAAATATCAATGTATGTAGTGAAACGGAAAAGATGACAGCAAAAAAGTGTGCAGGTTTTTTCTAAAGGTGGCGAGTCGACCCTTTTGCTTAGGAAAAAAAAAGAAATCTATATGAGTTATGGTTTCTTTAACGGGGCAAATGGGTCTAAAGTCACAAAAAGGGTGTTTTCAAAGCATACGGCTTTCCTAATCCAGGTCAATCACTTTGCGGTACAATAAATCACATTTACCAAACACTCCTAAAGTGAATATGGTTTTAAGCAAGTATACATACACAATAGCTATTGAATGCCTACCAAAAATGACAATATATAGTACTGATTTCCCACCAAATGTTTCTATGGTGATCCATTTATCTGTGATCACAATAATAATAAGTAATTCATAAAATTAACGCATTTCACATTAAATACACAGAAAAGTTAGCTTCTTGCACACATTTATTATGAATATACATCCAAAGTATGCAATGTCATTAGAAAAATAGTTATAAGGTGCTATTTGGACAGGGTTTGACCAAAAAGAACTGCGTGGAAGAGCCTTTTTAGGGTCGTTTTTGACAGCCAAAAAGTGGAGATTACCATTACAAAAATGTGGTTTACAGGCTGTTTGGACGTGATCATTTAGCTATACATAATCTTCCTATATCAATTAAGAAAGATAATAGTATCAGTATTAGAACAATTTTAAAGGAGATCTCATATCCAACAACTTCTGTTCGTTTCATTATCAATCTCTTCTCTTTTGCGAAAGTAGCATACCTGAATCAAATGGTTGATGCTTCAAGCCACATTAAAATAACCTGAGTGGTTCTGTTTTTAATATACTTGCATTGCTAGTCGGGTTTTGGTGCTGAAACGCGGTATTGCTTTTCTTTGATTTAGTAATGGTAACTATCGATACAAGTCGTTAGAGTTTATAAGCTATAGATATTCCACCTAGAATTCTAAATAGACAGGTGCAGAATGAGTTTTCTTACATGTTTCCGCTTTATTGTAAATAAAATGCTTTTCAAGTTTTTTCATATTGCAACGAGTAAAAATTCTACTTTATTTGTGCAAAATCGACTTGGCCAAAAAACAGGCCCGCCCGCAACGCGGCGGACCGCTGCCATTCTCGTATATATTAAATCATAAAGTCTCCGACGTCGTTTTGCCCCTCCATTTTCCCGCCAAAACCACGTGGGCTGCTGGAGCCCAACTTTCCCTCTCCTGTTTCGCCTCTTTGATGAATTACGGTGGCCCAGCGATGGCCCAAATTGCTTGGTATAAACACACGGCAACCCTATAACCTTCCACACACGCTCCAGCAAACAGAAATCCAGGTTAATCAAGAAGTACGACAGTTTTTTAGATCTGCTCTTGAACTCCAAAATCAGTTACTAATTCATGGTATTTCATGTGGCCAGCTGTTAAGCGTTACAGAAGGATTTGGCTATTTGATTGACTGTGCCGGCGATTTGAACTCCGTTCTGCTGTGATTATTGGCTAAAGGAGAAACTGGGTTTTGTTGTTCATGTAAGCACGAACGTATTTTAATCATCAAGTACGTTTTTATTTACTTAAATTATGTCTTTTAGATTCAATTTTGTATAAAAAAAATTTAGGGGTTTTGTTTAAATTTGGAGGTTGGGTTATGGTTGATGGTGTGAAAACCTGTTGGTGGATTTGATGCCTGCCATGTGTTTGATGAATTTCTTGAGAAAATTGCGTTTGTTTGATGTTGGTGTCTTCCCTTTTTCGATTCTTATGCAGCTAAATATCCTAATTTCCATTATGATATCAAAAATTCAGTACATAGTCTCTTTACTATGCCACAATTTCATTTAATATGATGATGATGATGTGTATATCCATTGCAGGTAAGTCGGTTCATGGACCTTATTGTTAACAGTTTGCAAAAGCAACAAGGAGGTGTTTCTTTGTGAACAGGCAAGCTAGAATCGATAGGCTTGTGGGTGTTGTTTGTCTTACTTTCCGCCCATAGAGGTATTACAAATGTTTAAATTTGGAAAACTTAATAGGCAATTTAACCAATCTGATTAAGAATCCAATTTGTATTATGTAAGTTGCTTTATGTGCTTTATTCATTTTTTACAGAACCACAGACCTTATAATTGCATACTTACAGTGTGCACGGCACAATCCACAATCCACTGTTAAAGGGTTCTGTTGACGCTGCTTTGGTTAAAGTATGCGACGGACTCAGTGGTTTGAGTCAATTGTGTACACATTACCCAGTCCATGTATGGTCCACCGCTGCTCCAGCCCTTACTATACCAAAGCCTATTTCTAATGCTACCTTGACAGCTTCTCAAGTTGATTACTATGAAATAACTAAGTAAGTACATTCTCCTATATCTGTCTTTCACTTTGAGTGCATTAGAGTTCTTTCGCCCATTAGCAATGCAATATACTTGGTTTCTAGGATAGGTCATAGGAAATGAATTATATACATATTTTAAGGTTGACACACCAAAGCCTATTTCTAATGCTACCTTACTATACCAAAGCCTATTTCTAATGCTACCTTACTATACCAAAGCCTATTTTTAAGGTTGACACACCAAACGATTTTAGCTGCATAAGAATCGAAAAAGGGAAGACACCAACATCAAACAAACGCAATTTTCTCAAGAAATTCATCAAACACATGGCAGGCATCAAATCCGCCAACAGGTTTTCACACCATCAACCATAACCCAACTTCCAAATTTAAACAAAACCCCCAAATTTTTTTTATACAAAATTGAATCTAAAAGACATAAATTAAGTAAATAAAAACGTACATGATGATTAAAATACGTTCGTGCTTACATGAACAACAAAACCCAGTTTCTCCTTTAGCCAATAATCACAGCAGAACGGAGTTCAAATCGCCGGCACAGTCGATCAAATAGCCAAATCCTTCTGTAACGCTTAACAGCTGGCCACATGAAATACCATGAATTAGTAACTGATTTTGGAGTTCAAGAGCAGATCTAAAAAACTGTCGTACTTCTTGATTAACCTGGATTTCTGTTTGCTGGAGCGTGTGTGGAAGGTTATGAGGTTGTCGTGTGTTTATACCAAGCAATTTGGGCCATCGCTGGGCCACCGTAATTCATCAAAGAGGCGAAACAGGAGAGGGAAAACGTGGTTTTGGCGGGAAAATGGAGGGGCAAAACGACGTCGGAGACTTTATGATTTAATATATACGAGAATGGCAGTGGTCTTGGCCGAGTCGATTTTGCACAAATAAAGTAGAATTTTTACTCGTTGCAATATGAAAAAACTTGAAAAGCATTTTATTTACAATAAAGCGGAAACATGTAAGAAAACCCATTCTGCACCTGTCTATTTAGAATTCTAGGTGGAATATCTATAGCTTATAAACTCTAACGACTTGTATCGATAGTTACCATTACTAAATCAAAGAAAAGCAATACCGCGTTTCAGCACCAAAACCCGACTAACTCAGCCCCCACGTCAGCACCCAAGCGTACCCACTTCAGCCCCGTTTCAGTATAAAAGCCACCCACTTCAACTCATAAACACACCCATTTCAGCATCCAAATACACACATTTCATCCCCTGTTTGAGCACCAAAACTCACCTGTTTCAGCTTCCAATTCAGCGCCCAAACTGACACCCACTTGAGCTCCCAAACCCACCTGTTTCAGCTTCCGTTTTAGCAGGCAAAGCTACCCATTTCAGTACACAAACGCATCTGTTTCAGCCCTGCCTCAGCCCCCAAATGCACACGTTTCAACCACATTTCAGTCCCGGCTTCAGCATCCAAACCTACCCGTTTCAGTCCTAATCTGAACACCCAAACGGCCCGATTTCAGCCCCCAAACCCACCCATTTCAGCCCCCACTTTATCACTCAAACCTACCTATTACACCATAGACCGGAGCCGCAAATAAGAGCTGTAAGTGAGAGCTACGGAGGGTATTACTTAAATGAAATGGCCTGTAAAAAAAGTTTATTCACTTAGTTATATTAATATTGGTAGCGAGTTTCGGCCCATTTATTTAAAAATTGGTTTAATCGTAGTAAATAAAGATTTACTTATCCAACAAATCAAATATCAAAGAGTCAAAACTAATTCAACGCAAAAACAGAAATTACCTCTGGACGCGACTTAATTTCACTCTTTCTCGAGTCCAATTTTGTCATTCAATCCCAGCTTTAAATCAGGCATTCCAGAAAGAAGCCATTTCATAAGAACCTTACCCGTTACATCAGATCGAAGTACAGTACCTGTTATAAAAAAAGGAATTCCTATTTAATATTTTTATAAAAAAAGAACATCAAGAGTGAGACATTAAGCCTAAGAAATTGAAAAATAAGCAGGATCAGCATTTTTTACAACTTTAACAATCAACAACTCACCGCTTTGAATAGCTTCTTGTGCTTTCTTTGTTGCCTCTGACATCACGGGCATAACAATCTTCACCGCTTCTCCACCCGCTTGTTGTAGCACTGGCATTGGCATGTCAGCAGCCGGCTTTAGGAACTCCACCAACGTTTTAATGGCACCCTCAGCAAACACGTAAACATGACCACTCACTTTTTGAACCTGTTTGAATTTCTCTTCCACCTAACAATTTACCACCATGATAAAATCAATATTCATTTAATACCACCAAAATGTAGTGGTACATTCATATAATTTATTATAGTTAACATTGTAACACCAAGGAGGTATTTAATTTGCCTTATTTTTTCAGCTTATGGGCTTATTGAATACTGTATTTGAAAAGTGAATAAGCAAATAGAACTTATTTGTATTATTACATGAGAAAGGCAAGCTATTTAAGAACTAAACCAAAAATATAAGCAATCGCAAAAACCCTATCGCCCACTGACCCCTTGAGATTACATAATTGAAACTCTTTTCAGTTTACTTTTGTTGTCTAGTAGTATACAACAAAAGGCAGTTGGTTCTGGGCTCGGTACATTTCTTACAGTCCATTTGCGATATACTTCGACTTTCCGCATCATCCCAACTAAGTAAAATGCACCCTATAATATTTATGAGATCAGTAACTATGATCCGACCCTATCAACAGTTTATGATCACAGGTTCTAAACATATTTATCACTACTGTTTATAGTAGCCTATAAATTCAGTTTATGCAAATACGACAACAGTAGTATGAAAGTAAATGTGTACCGTTGGGCAATATTTGAGTTTGCAAGCAACCATGTGAGCACACCATTATCCATTAGAAGTGACCGAGCTTTCTTGTGTCCTGCACAATTTGAAACCATCCAAGGTTGTGTTATAAATAATTTCTGACCAATATCATTATGAAGAAGTTTGATAAAATTAAGATTATATAAACCTTGCTGGAGATTCACATTTAGTGTCATCTTAGAGTTCCCGATTCTAACAGAAAAAGATAGTTATTATTGGATCACTGGAAATATGGGCTTACGAAACAAATGGGATGCGAGCAAAGCTTCTAAAAATAATGCAGACTCATACCTGTAACAACCTTGTGTGGAGCAAGTGACAGCAGACGAAGCTGGTAAATGACCATCTCCAACCACGCATAAACTACCCTCCATCCAAGAGATGCTTTTATTTCATTCAAAGCTTTCACTGCACGTGATCAAATTATCTCAAATAAGATATGACGTACATAATCTCTTTTATTTTCTGGTTTTTTTACTTATGAGCTTATTAAGATATGACATACATAAAAAGGCCATAAGCTAAAAAATAAGTCAAAACAAAACAGTCCTAAACATAAGCTTAAACAAACTTCCACCTGACATTTCATAGAACAAAAAAAAAACAAAACTATCACTACAATTTTCACCCATACATTTAATCAAACATTTGGAGTGCAACCAATTTCTTTTACCAAAACAACACCGAATTACATAAACCTTTAAACTTTTCAATACCCTTTATCCAAGAATCATACGAAAGAAAACCACAAAGTTAAACATAAACACACCAAGATCTACCAATTAACACACCGTTTCAACCAAATCTTCAAATCCTCATAGGTTAGGTTATGTTGTCCCAAATTATGAAGATTCATGTTACAAAATTATTAAAGGTGTAAAACCCAAAATTTTGAAAGCTTGCAAAATTACCAAAATACCCTTGAAATTTAAAATTCACATAATTACTTAATTAACATACCAAATAAATCCCAAAAACTTGGAGACTTGCAACATATGATATTATGAAAATTATGTATGAATAAATACACTTTACATTGTAGTAATAAAATGTTTTTACACCTAAATAAATAAAGGGTCGAATTTTTATTTATTTAATTACCTAAAATACATTTAAAAACAAAGGATAATTACAAAGTAAGTATGGAAAGTTATAAAATCTGATTCTTTGACTTAATGACCTCCCACAAATCACGGCTAAATAGTATCCCCCTCCCCTCCCATTTTATTTACACGGTTTCACAAAATTCTAAACCCTAAAACACATCAACGACACACCAAAATTCACCAAGGCAGCACAAGATTTTTCCAAGGCTTAAAGCCATTTTTCTGGGTCGTTTTGGAGATAAAGGAACGTGGGAAAAATACTTGTCAAGGTTGTGGGTGATCGCTTGAAGGCTGCAAACTTCTTGGTGTTGTTATTGTAGCCGAGAGGGAAAAATTCACTTGGGCTTGTTCTATACGTCCAACACCAACTAGGGTAATTTTATACACTTCTTTTCATCAGATATAACATGTATAAAATCTGGAATTCGACCCATGCATGCTCTCTTGATCGTATGAATTAAAAACCAAACAAAACCCTAAATTCGTATAATTTTGTATACGACTCTAAATAAATTTGGTGAACCTCAAACATATTTTTACAATATGAAATGTGATGTAAGTGACCTGCGAAAATTGTATTTGAAATTATTTGAAGCTTAGAACCATGGTTTGTTAATTATTTGTTTATTGATCCAACCGGCAAATTAAATTAAGTGTGAAATAAAATGAAATAAACTGATTTTTTTGAACCAATTCGAATTAGGGTTAGGATTTCTGTAATTTTTCTGTTTAAAATAAGGTTTGAGGATGCTTAAAATAATTATTTCATAATTTGGTAAATTGGGGATAAATATTTGTTTAATTAATTAATTACCGATTTAATTAACATAATATAAGGGTGTGTTTTGCAATTAT
>LBNU01019507.1:19294-37398 GCA_014162995.1 Artemisia annua
AAACATATTTTTACAATATGAAATATGATGTAAGTGACCTGTGAAAATTGTATTTGAAATTATTTGAAGCTTAGAACCATGGTTTGTTAATTATTTGTTTATTGATCCAACCGGCAAATTAAATTAAGTGTGAAATAAAATGAAATAAACTGATTTTTTTGAACCAATTCGAATTAGGGTTAGGATTTCTGTAATTTTTCTGTTTAAAATAAGGTTTGAGGATGCTTAAAATAATTATTTCATAATTTGGTAAATTGGGGATAAATATTTGTTTAATTAATTAATTACCGATTTAATTAACATAATATAAGGGTGTGTTTTGCAATTATTCAAACTTGTTGGCCATTTTTGAAAATGATGTTAGACTAGTAGTAATTGGTATAAAATATAATATGGGGGTATTGTGTGACTAGAATGTTTAAATGGTAAATTAATTATAAATTAAATTGATTTGGAAATTATTAAAAGTAGAGGGGCTGTTTTGTAGCTTTGTAAACTCAAGGATTATTTTGGAAACATCGATAAGACCAGGTGTGATGTTGTAAAAGTGGTATAAGGGTGAATGTGTAAGTCTTGTGATTAAATGGGGTTAAAATGTAATTATATGCATTTATTTAATTAGACTTGTATTTAATTTAAAATAGAGGGACCATTTTTGTAAATTATGAAAACTAAGTGGTTATTCTGTAGATAATCATATTGAGGGGCTAAGGGTGTAAATTTGATAATTATATGGACTTGATTGTAATTTTGATAATTAAAAGGACAAAAATGGTAATTATTTAAATCAAAGGATTAAACTTGTAATTATTGAAAGTTAAGGGGCTGTTTTGAATAAATATTATATTGATGGCTGAAATGATATACTTTTGATAAATTAAAGGTTACAAGTGTTAATTGAATTAAATATGGTTATACTTGTAAAATAAATATTAATAAGGACTTATTTTGGAAATAATGTAAATTAAGGGTTTGATTTGGGATATTTGTAAACTCAAGGGAGTGATTGGTAATTATTGTTAACTATTGAACTAATGTGATGGAAAATTGTAATATTTACATTTTAAACCGTGAACTTTGGCATATTTGTATAATAAACCCTAAAATATGGGAAGTTGTCATAGTAAACCCTAATCTTGCAAAATTGACATCTTGAACACTTAACTTGTCCAAACCTTAATTAAAATCTTGAATGAATAATATTGAATATAGAAACTTTCTAATTTTGGAAACCTGCTAATTTTGGAAAGTTACTATTTATGGAAAGTTACTAAAAACTGAAAGTATACTAAAACGGGTAACCTAATTATGTTTAACCTAAGAGTGACCTTCTATTACTAATTCGTATAGGTCCGGTGAAGCGGGATTATGATTCTTTTTCCTTGTTTCCCTTGTTGCTTTTGAACTAAGGTACAGATATTCTGACCTATCTACAGGTTTCTCATGCAGTCTTGTCTTTCCTATTCCGTTCATATCTTAAACCTTGTTATGTTCCCTTGATTATTGAACCTTGCTATGTTCCCTTGATTATTGAACCTTGCTATGATCCTTTTAAAACTGAACCTTGCTTGAAACCTACACTATAATTCTTGAACCTTGAAATAACCTTGTCATGATACACTTGATATGATAATATTGACTTGAACCTTGATTTGAACCCTATGTTAAAATCACTTACTTCGATCTTTTACCTATAACTTGACTTGAAAACCTATACTATGATACTTGATTCAAACCTTGACTTGAACTCGACATAGCCCTTGATATTTAGAAAGTGCCTTTAATATTATAACTAGATGTGAAAACTTTTCGTAATTATATCATGAAAATGTTTTGAGAAAAACTATTTTAAAATGATGTTTATGAACACTATGTGACATCACCTTTATACGAAGTTTCACTAACTTTTATGAAAATTTCTTTTAAAGACTACCTTACTGGAAACCGTTACTTTTATGAAAACTGTTATTAAAAGATTTCTTTTAAATGAACATTTGATATAAACATTTGAATTGAACCTTTGCCATGAACCTTTATTTGGAACTTAATATGAACCTTTGCCCTGAAACTCATTATGAACCTCTACATGGACTTATGACATGAACCTTTACACCAAACCCTACGTACACTCTCACCATGAACCTTTACCCTGAACTTTAGATATGAAATTCACATTAACCTTTTCAGTATGAACCTCGACATAAACCTTTCCATCCTGAACCTTTTGCTATGGACCTTGATAATGAACCTTTTGATTTGAATCTTGACTTGAACCTTTATGTGAACCTTGATATGTACACTTGATATGGAAACTTGACTTGAACCACTTGATATGAAACTTGACTTGAACCACTTGATATGGGAACTTGACTTGATATGAAACTTGGACTTGGACACTTGATACTTGAACTTGACCCTTAAACCACAGTTTGAGACTACGAGCCATTACTTGTTTCCTAGCCATGAAGGTAACATGGCCGTGTCATTGATGCACCGATGGCATGACTCTAGGGTAGGAGAGTGATGACCTATCCCGTCCCTTTACTTGACTTGTTATGGAGATGAAGTTTTGGCCGTTTGGGGCGCATGGATGCATCCTAGATTTGTTTCTTGTTTCGATGGATTTATCATATTACTTGTTATATACTTGGTGACTGATGGTGTGTGCGATACACGTCTTTCACATCTTGGGAGCTAGCTACTCCAACCCTTGGAGGTATCCCCTCATATTATACTTGGTATCCCGAGGTCTCCCCTCCGGATGCATGGTTACTTGATTACTTGACTTGACTTGATACTTGACTTGACTTGGGCTCGTGGTGGATAACTGATCTGACCATTATACCTTTATACCTTACACCTTTTCAACTTTAATACAGGTTCTTCTTACTTCGTTTGTACTTCCTTTATGTATTACTTTACCTTTCCATTGTCTTATCTATATCATTCTTTATTGCTTGTTACTTTCATATCTGGGCTCTCGTAGCTCAGCCGCATTTCTTTTCTCATGCGGCAAGTTTAGTAGGAAGTTGGGCTTATGGACGAGAGATCTTATTTTGGGCTTAGAAGACTTCACCCTGATTAGCTACTGGCTGGACTTAGAGATGATTAGAAGTATTTGATGTTGGGCTTAGTATATTGTACTTGGGCTTAGTCTTTTATCGTTGCCCCTTTTGTATCTCGTACTTTGTTTAGTTTCCCTTTGTAACCCTTGTAAACTTTGTATTAGAAATGTATCTCCGTTTCACTTGTGTTCTGATTTGACTCCATAATGTTACACTTTAGCCTTTTTCGGGTTGGAGTGTTACAAAAGATATATTAGGAAATGGCAACAAAACAGCCCCTGTTATGACATTAATAACAACCACCAAACAACCCCTATATTGACAGCAAGGACCACCTTAAACACTTATAAATTCAAAATAGATAATCGGCCAAAACACGCGTACCTTAAAAACACTATCGAAGCCACCTTAAAGACAAATCTCCCAAAAATAAGGTATGGCAGATGTTGATGCAGCGTGAGGTCGGTAGGTTCTGGAGATCTGTGGAAATCTCTATATGTGTGTGTATACTTATCTAGAAGCCGTTTATCTTTTGGGTTGGGTTAGCCGGACCAGAAAGTTGCAGCAAAACTGGGCTAGAGAAGGGCGGGCTTGGGCTAAAGGAGGCCTGGTGGTTTTGGCGGGAAAAAGGTAGGGCAAAACGACGTCGTTGTCACGTGATTTAATATAAACTTATAATGTAACAAAACGATTTTATTTCTGAATTTGTATCTTGCAATATTTCGTACAGTTGGCACATCAACTATCGGACAAAGTGCAAGTTTTAGGGGTCCTATTGACCATGCAGCATATATAAACATCACATGATGAAAATAGGTAAGAGCAAAACAGCCAATAGTGGGTTATATTCTAGTCAACTATAACAAATTGACCCTTATTTCACTTTATTTATCGTTAGCATGTTTCAAACATATTGACAAGTTTTATCAAATAAGTGAATTACAATAACATGTTGAGACGGAATCAGGGTGAATCACAAAAATTACGAGGACGAATATAGACTTTTACGGCATACTGCATGTTTTTTGTTAAAAAAAAATGTATTTTTCAATTGCGCATGGTTCAAAAAAATATATATATACTACGGAGTAGTATATGCTTCTCGTCTTGTCTAGTTTTTGTTAAATGCACTTTGTCATTTTTTGTATTGGGGTCCAAAAATTACCTAACGAACTAATCATTTCATTTTGATATCGTATATCAAAAGATACCAACTTTCTAGACATACGTGTAATAATGTATATAAATCAAGCACACAAGGTAGAGACCACATACATAAAAGCATATTACCAAGAGGGCAATAAAGAAGAAAAAACCAATAACACATCTAACTAGCAAACATTGTATCTTTTTAAAAGTGAGGTTGTATTTTTGATGTGTAGTGTAAGATAATATCATTTCACAATGCTTTCCCCAACATTACATGTTACTTGCAGCCTTGCTTTTTGTTCTTCTTACCCATCACGTTTGAGAAAAAATGGGCCTACGATTGGTTATAAGCCAAGAAAGGGTTATCATATATCAACTTCGTACAATCATAACCAAAATTTATAACAAAATGGTTTATAACAGTGGCGAAGCTAGAAAATTTTCAGTGGGGGGTTGGGATCTGTATAACAGAAATTTCACAATTAAAATAGGGGGTCGAAACCGAATATACCGAAATTTTTCTACACGAAAACTATATACCCCCTACATCGCAAAAAAAATTTCGGGGGGTCGGGCGCCCCCTCCCGCCCATATGTAGCTGCGCCCCTGGTTTATAAACCTTCAAATTTAAGAATCAAATTTTTTTAAAATTTAACATGGAGCAAAATTGATCAAAAATGAATGAAGATTAAATTATAAGATTTTTGATATAAATTGCTAAATAATCTTAGTTATTTCCTTGTATATATCTTATAAAGAGTGTAGATGTTTTTTAAAGGATGTAAAAAAAATATAAAGATAGTAAATTGAATCTCGCAATAAATTCGTAATAAATTTGTAATAAATTCGGATGATAAAATTGAGAATAATATGAGTATAAGGAATATACAATAATTAATAAGAAGAGAGAAATTGTATGAGTAGAGAGGAGAGTACTTGTGACACGAGAGAAAAAAAATTAATTAATTTCGTAATATTTCTTAATTAATTCGTAACATTTTTTTTTTTTCTCTTGTTTTTTTAAGTTATAAACCACAAAATCTTCAATTACGAACATATTACGATATTTTGCGAAAAAAATTTGTAAAAAAACTTTAACAAAAATTAGCAAAATGGACATCAAATAATAGATGATTTTTGTTTTTGAACGGCTTGTTAGGGTTCAGATCCAGCAGTGACATTTAATTAGGCAGTATGGTGACCCTGAGACCCGCATTTTACTCATTTATCTCCTGAAGGGGTAAAAGTCCCATGTGGAACTCGAACTTGAGACCTCCCCTAGCCAAACTTCCGCTCCCAAGGCACTTTAAGGAAACCTTGATGGCCAACTGAGTTAAATAGAACATGATTAACAAATACGTTTTGTTGTATAATTTGTTTGATGAAAGACTTTATAATTTACATACACATCAGTAGATTAAAAGACGATGATTGTGTAATATGCATGAAAAGAGTGTTCTTTATAGCCAATGACACAAGTAACAATCCGCATTTAAAGTTAGGATAATCTTATCATTTAGAAAAATATATTCTAATTTTAGCATTATAACAAAAAGTTGAGTTAAATTAAAAATCTCGCAATTTAGAAAATTTCCTTTTAACTATCATGAACTAAAAAGGAAAGAAAAACACATGATGAGGATTTACTGAAACACAAAACTAGTTGTATTCATGCCACTCTAGACTTCTAGAGTTACCATAATAATAGTAAATCATTTCATATATCACATGCCCCCTTGATATACCACACCTATCGTTTTCGCATTTACATTAGATCACAAATGCGACCTTTTTTGCACGATTTCTTTTTTATCTTCACATGAAAATTATAATTTGATCCTTCGTAGCTTAGTCATTACAAAACAGTCACAAAACTTTTGAGTAATTTGATACACACTCGTTTATTGCCATTATCAACATTTTTTTAGAGTCTATAAAGATGACTTAGGTAACAATAAAAACCTTAGAACCATGAGAAATTGTTGGTGAAAAGTTATATATTAAAACTCATTGCTGCCACAAAGCTTGTGAACATTCAAAAAACTAGTTTCCTTTGAGCCTTAGAGAACATAAATCTACCCGAATATTCATCAAAATCGCGTATCGCTTCACTCACTAAATCCTTAAACACCATCCGTTCGATATCACGTATCATATCCGACCTCTCGATCAAATAATCTCCCCAATCATTGATCTCTATTAGATCTTTCCTTAGAACACCACTAATCAAGTCTAGTAAATTATCACCCGTATTCACCTCTTGCATCTTCTTATATTCGTACCAAATATTTTTAACCGATGTCCCCGAATCTTCAATGGGCATTTTCCAAGGTGGTAATTGTCTATTTCTATCGACAATTTCAAAAATTATATCGAACACAAGCTTTCTATGACGTTTAGAGAGACTTGATGTGTCTTTGGTATTGTCATAGAGTTGTTTCTCGATTGATAAGAAGGCGTTGGGATCTTCGTTAATTAGGTAATGCGTTGATTTAAGGATTTTGGAAATGTATATGAAGTCGGGGTCACTTGATGTAAATTCTTCTTCGTGTTCGGTTGATCTTGTTGTCGACATTGTATGGCTCCAAATTTCGTCTTCGAATTCAGTGGTTGGAGTTGCTGAAAGAAAAAACAGTACGAAAACAAGATAAATTAGCACACAGTTTTTCGCTACCAATTATTTTGTTGAAAAGACTTGTCATACGATTGTTTTTGTCTCAAAATATAGTACTCATCGTGTCCAAATATCAAACACCGACACTAGGAACAGTTATGACCATTTAATAATTGTTTGACATTAGTCATTTACAATTTAGAAAGTGAATTTTTTATTCATTTTATAGTTTCTAAGGCACCTAAATTGCCGATGCTAACATTATTAGAAGTTTAGAACAGCCTAATTTTCTTACTCATCTTACATAAATAGAAGAATGAATAAGTGAATTATAAGGCTAGTGTAATGGTGACATTGGCACATCAGCGCCGACCTTTTCATAACCAACTTAGTCCTTAGTGTAATAATAAAACAGAATATACCTTACAAAAATCATTTGATAAAAACACCACGCACAAAAAACTCCTCGCACAACTCGGTCTTATTTGCGACTGAGTCCTTGCAAACCACACATGCTAGACGCGTCTTGCATGAGTAGTGTACCAAGACACAATGCATTCTTGGTTGCCGAGTGGGACAAAAACGCGTCTTTCTTATCCCATTAGGTTCGGTCTAACATTTTTCTAAAATTATCCATTGTGATGTCATGAGAATCAATTCACTACACGAATATAAACCCTTTAAGATTGTGTGATGTACCACTACAATAAATAAATTGAACAACCCCCGACAAATGCCACCATGACCGGATCTTAAAAATTTATAACTATTATCAAATTCTGCTAAACTAATGTAGCAATAAATAAAAAAAATTACACGATATTCATCAATGTTCTCACAATAAACGTCTATCTTAATGTTTTAAAACTAAATGTATTCTAAAGTTTTAATTAAAGAAATATATAAAAAAAACGGATATCGTATATTCTTTGTTCAAGATGACTTTCTTAAAGAAAAATGATTCTTATGCCTAATTAGCAAACCTACTTATATGCTTAATTATTTAATTAGTGGATTTGAAAAGTGATTTGTAAGAATTTGAAGAGAGGAAATTTATAATACAATTGTATAAGTAATTTATGCATTAGACATGTATTTAGCCATGAATTGTAAGCCTAAATAGAATTACTATTTCTTAAAACTGTATGCCATATTTATGAGGGCCGTTTTAAAAGGAATGTGAGTGGTATCGTTGCACACGATCACTACTTGATGATGGTGAGAAAATTTACACTTTTATTATATATGTACACAATATGAGGCTTGAAGTTAATTACTTCATGCACTACTGATCAGTGTATTTTATGTGTGTTTAAGTCTTTTTTTTATGATGGCACGAGGCCACCAAAATCGATATTTTTAGTGAATACTTATCGTCGGACGAATGTAAAACAAAAACTGTGTTTATGACTTTATGTATCGACATGAATTAAGCTTGACACAGAACCCAACCCTTTTAGCCATTTATTTGACACCAAATGTTGCATTTATATCTTCGAAAATATGCCTTTATTTCAGCTCTACTTAAATAATATAACCAACTAAATCCTGCCACGTCATCATTTGGGCAACAACCAGATACGTAAATGATACTGTTGGCTATACTACTACAATAAGTCAAACATGTAAGTGTCATGTGAATGCAATGAAACGTTTGTTATTAGGTACGTACCTTTGAAATCAATGCTATGTGAAGGAGACAACGACTCGTCCTTATCAAACCCCAAGTCGAGAACCGACACCGGGCTAGGTAAAACTACACCTGAACTCGGTGGTGACTTGACCGCGTTGTTCATCTCGGCTATGCTTTCGAGCAGTTTGTCGCATCTTTGTAGCAAAGTTTTCCCGTCTCTAAATGTCTCATATTTTGATATCTGTAACGAATTTCAGATTGGACATGTAAACAAGTAGCCGTGACTTATAATTAAGAACGCGCGCGTTTGAGATGCTTTTGTGCTTAATTTTCTAAGCAAATCAGCAATGTGATTTACATATGTGTTTGTTTTTATACTATAATAAAAAGACTTACTAATAAGCAGTTAATAATAAGCAAGTTGATGCATGCCTATTTTATAAACAGATAAATAGTCATGTACCGACTTGTTTACTTTTAAGCTGATACCACTAACTAAACTTTACTTGCTTATTTCAAAATAAGCAGATATTTAAGCAGTACCTCGGGCTCGTTTGTGGTCGGTGTACTAACGGTGCTTTCGGATATAGAAGACGATTCGTCATCTGTGACGATGTTTTTTATCAACTTTCGATTTGGAGAATAAATAGGCAATGATTCCATTCGTTTCTGGCTACTTTGAGAGCGAGTGCGAGATGAACTATGACCCGACGACCCATTTCTTTTCGGTGTAACTTTCGGAGACTTGACAGGCGAACTTCGAGCATCCGATAATTCATTCGCTCTTTGTCGAATTTCCACACTCAATGGCTTCCTTTTCACAATCGAGTTACAACTTTTTAAGTTACTTTCAATTCGATAAGGTGACGAACTTCTACCTCTC
Source organism: Artemisia annua (assembly GCA_014162995.1). Taxonomy (NCBI): domain Eukaryota; kingdom Viridiplantae; phylum Streptophyta; class Magnoliopsida; order Asterales; family Asteraceae; genus Artemisia; species Artemisia annua. The sequence continues at coordinate 28,639 of LBNU01019507.1, forward strand.
ACTGGACTACTTCTACCACTCCTAGTATCAACTTTCGACACTTGTGATCGACACGGTTTCACTACAACAATGTTTGACTCTTCCGAAGGTACATTTCGATCATAAACAAAGTTTCGATGACCCGCTAACGGCCTCGTCGAATGTAAAAGACCTTTTAATTGTAACACTTCCAAAATTTCCTTCAATGTGCCTAGATCATTCTTTTGTTCCTCTACTGACATCGGATAAAAATCATCCGAATCGAAAACTGTTCTAGACCTCCACGAATTCGCTTTCGAAGATTCGGACTTTATGCTACGAACAATATGTTTATCTTTAACAACAATTTCCTCGGTTTGTTTTTGTAGCTGACTCGGTTTTTTCACTTGGAAATTGTTGTTATCGATGTATTTAATTCGGGATTCTGAGAAAGATCTCTGTAGCGCCGCCGGTTTCGGCGCTACAGAACATGGGTTATTTTTTTCATTTGGAGATGACAATGACTCGAGCCCCATTAGTCTGGCAATGACACTAGGGGATCGAGGATGTTTGTCATCTCCATCAGCTACGACAGAGACAGAGACAGCCTCTGTCGTAGCTGATAATACTGACTTGTTCAAACTCACATCCTTCGTACGAAGGCTCCCTTTCGAATCAAATGTTGCTCGGCTATCTAGCGATAGCCGAGGCATTTCTTTCAGGGTTTTACCCGAATACTTTTTTGCTCCGTCTTTCAGCTCAAATGTCGCCCGACTCGACACAGACGACTTTGACTGGATTTTCACATTGTTCACCACTGCATTCTTGTCTAGCTCCGATGACTTAACCGAACTCACTATCTGCAGTGGTGCACCAACATCCTATAAGAAACAGTTTACATTTTCATTAACTACTGAAATAGTCACATTTATGCCACATTGATACGTGTCCATATAAAAACTTTTTGATAAAGCCTATCATGATCTATTTCTTATAAAAAAAATATGTTTTGAAAACGCAATCTCAACTGAAAAAATACGGAATAAAAACTGATTAAGAGAAAGACTTACAGTGGACGGAAGTAGGCGTTTGGCGGAATGAACACGTTTTCCGGCCAAAAGTTGTTGTCGATCGAAGATTTGAAGAAAACCCGACATGCAACCGATACGTTTCTCATCTTGAACTAGACCCGTCATGACTAAAACACACACAACACACTAACATGCACAATGTTGCACACTTTGTTTTTATCCCAAGTGTTAATGTGACATATTTTACTCTAGCTACTATGTTTATGACATGTAGTTTGAGCTTTATATTTGCTATAAGCTACTTTTAGAAAATGAAATAAAGCAAGTGGTTGTGAGGAGAGTCGGAGGTGGGGTAGCCTTGTTACACGGATCGGTAATAAAATAATTTGATACTAATTTTATAAATATTGTATTGAAAATATGAAAATGTATATAAAAATGTTGGTGTGTCATATTTAATTGCCAGGATGCCAATTTATAGCTTTCTGGTCTCTGAATTTAATGTGGTTATTTGACTGTTGCTGATAGGGTATTAAATACTTGAGGTGTGTTTGGCTCAAGTATTTATAAATGGTTAGCGTTAAGCGTTGTAATTTATAATGTTTATTTAGCAAGCAGCAAGTAGTTTTATTTATTTTTTAAAATGATAGAGTATTAAGTAGTTTTATTTATTAAATATTTGGGGTGTGTTTGGCTCAAGTATTTATAAACGGTTAGCGTTAAGCGTTGAACATTTAATACTTGTTTTACACATTATGATTACACCTATAGCTAGCTATGTTAGCAAATGTTTTAATAGAAAAAAATATATAGAGTCACTAAACAAAAATATTACACAAAATTTGAGGATCAAACGTAAAAAAAACAGGCATTTTTACAGAAAATTACACTATCGAGCAAAAATCCATTGTGTTCTCGTCAAACCCTAAAACCCCGTTTGGTCCAGTCCGCCTTGCTTATGTGGGTGTAAAAAACAAAACCTGCACATATCTAAACAATTGTACCTAGTTATAAACATAAAACATTAGAAGATTAATAAGTTTGCTACACATAAATGTAAGAGTTGAAAATTTTTATGATAATAAAGAACATGTTGCCTAAACGATGAAAATATGTTACTCTCCGTCTTAAAATAGTCCAACTTGATTTTTTAATGTATTTCTTGTTCAACTTTAACTATAAATATTTTTATTTGCTTTATATAATACTTGATAACAATTATATAAGTGAAATTACATTTAGAAGTAAATACATTCATATATTTTGCATCAAGTATTATATAACACAAATAAAAATATTTAAAGTTAAAGTTGAATAAACAAGACTTCAAAAAGTAAAACTAAACACTTATTTTAGGACATAAGTAGTAGTTGGTTTTTGAAATTTTCTAACTTGTGCCGTAAAGATAAAAGATAAGAAGGCAAGGACCCATGAATTTCGTGAGTCCTTCATTACTTTTTGTAGGTCTCTGAATATTTTTTTTTATACTTTTTTGTCTTCTTATCTTATGCCTTAAGACATAAGTTAAAAAAACCTTTAGGGTGCGTTTGGTAGGGGAATGGAATGATAGAATCATATCGGATATGATTGCAAGTGTTTGGTTAAGATGTGTGTTTTTCAAATATGAGATTGAAAGATACACATCTTTCAAACTCAATAGTACTCAAAAAGGTAAGGTATAAAACTTTAATACCTGTAAACCTCACTTTATATTCAAACTCATGTCCATTATGATTCATTATAATATATCAAACGCACCCTAATTGTTTTTTTGAAAGTTGATGATAGTTAGGTAAGTTTTAGTCACAAGTCGTGAACTCTATTATTAGTTTTTAGTCTTGATGGACTTCAAGTGTTTTGTAAGTTAGTGCCTTAGTGGTGGCAGTCAAGCGAATAGACCACCGTCCTTCACTGTCAATGGACTCGTTTGCTTTAGTCCTTGCTCACCCATTTGTCTTCTTTAAACACTATTCTAAATACTATTACTCATATAATATACATTAGTATGCAAGACTTTATATAGGAAAGTGATATTACGTATTCTTTATTTCGTTTTACTTTTGTGGTTCATTGTATGTAACGAGTTTTAGTATGACCATCTATATTTGTTATGTCTTTAGTCATATATCCAGAACTCGATCGGTTTCTTATCGAGTGATTAACGCCTAAAAAACTAACATGGCCATACGGTTAAGTAAAACATTTATGGTCACTTTCACTTTTTATACAAAAATAAACTCTAAACGTGAATTATTTTTCTTCGAACGACGATTTATCATTAACAACAGATAAGAAAGGAGCTAGAAAAGTTTAAGTTACACATAAATTAAACTTTCATATAAGTTGAGATTGGATCATTAAGCTAGCTAATCAATCTAAACGGGTTGATATTTCTATACCCATGATTCCATGAAGAATCCAAAGCTCCAGAAGTGAGAAAACACTTTTTCTTCAATAAGTATGTCTTTGCTTGACGGTTTTGAGTCAAAGCAAAGTTTCGAAATATCAATATGATCAAGTAGCCGCGTGGATGACAAGATCAAAACAAACTTTAGCATCACTATTGAAGTTAGCTATATCGGCCAGCGAGATAAGATTGTTGAGATTTCTAGATTTCTAGGATAATCATCAATTTTCACCATAAGCGAATAGCAATCTAGAAGTTGCCTACTGTGGAGCATTCCACTAATGAGTGTTGAGTCATTTCGAGGCTGCCATCATGTTGGGTCACTGAAATTACCCAAACTTTCCTTAACTAGGATTTGAACATAAAATAACCTAAGTGTTAGACTTCCTTAAACAAAATCAAGTCACTGAGTGAACAGTCACTCAGTGAGTCATCTTCAGGATGCTTAGAACAAGCCTAACAAAGAAAGGTTTTTCATTCAGTGAGGCGGACTCTCAGTGAGTGGCATCTAAGCCAAAGAAGAAGATGATGGATTCAGTGAGTGATGACAATAGCTCACTGAATCCCCAAGTCTCCTCACCAACTATGAAGACTGAAGAAAGCTACCTGAAGACTGAAGAATAGGCGGGATTGGGAGGGAAAGTTTGAACTGTTCTAATAAAGTATTTTATCACTTTATAAGTCAAACTTTCCTTATTTGGCTACAATCCAGCCTATGCCTAAAAAGGTTATCTGTCTTCTAACCCAATATGGGTTGCTTTTAATAGTAAACAAGATCTTCTAAGATTTATCTTATTAAGTCTTTAATCCATTGGACAATAGTATGTATTATACTTGTGTATAAATAGGATCATAAAGAGGAGAAAAGGTTAAGTTTGTGTAATTAATGCTTAGACATTCACAAACCCTTTTCTCCTCCAAAGAACATACTTGTACTCGAGATAGCTCGATTGTACCTTAGTTGTCACTTAAGCATAGCTTAAGTTTAGTGAGGAGAGACACACCATATTTGTCGTTTCAATCCCAAGTGTTTATTCCGCAAACACTTGGGTATAATTCTTTGATTCATTTCTAATAAGAATTAAACGTTGAAAATTACCTTGTGTTTTGATTTACGTTTTATTCTTATATCTTGTTTTTATCAAAGAACTTCATTACATCATTATACCATAATACACGTTTAGATTAACTTCATAGTTAACTTAACCGGGTAAACGGGACCAACACGTGGTATCAGAGCCTCTGGTTTATAAAACTTTCTTCAAAACCACAGAGTGCTCAAAGTTTTTAAAATCAAGATCCCAAAATGGCTGAAAATGATGTACCCCAACTAGTCGATAAAAAGGGAGGAAGCTACTCTGCTACTGCTCCCCGACTTGAAGTTGGTAAATTTAACAAGTGGAAAAAGCGAATGCTTTGCTACCTGAATGGGATGGAACCTTATTACATTAAGCTCATTAATGAAGGTCCATATATTCCAAAAACAGCTGAAGGTTTAGTTAAACCTGAAGGTCAGTGGACTATAGATGAGAGGAGGGTGGTCAACCAAGACCAACGCCTAAAATGCATCATTATATCATGTCTTCCTGACGATATAATGGAATCAGTCATAAACTGTCCTACTGCCCAGCAGACTTGGACTGACTTGGTTTATAGCTATGAAGGTCCCTCAGATACCAAGGAAAACAGGGTCATGGACCTGAAACTTGAGTTCAATACTTTCAGGGCCAAAGACACTGAAAGTCTCTCAGAAACCTATACCCGCTATAAGACCCTCCTAAATGAACTGACCAATGATGGTGTCACCTTGTCTAAGCATGAAATCAATGTTGGCTTTGTCAACAGTCTCCCTGAGAAATGGTTAAACTTCTCTCAGGGTATGAGAAATGCTAATAACCTTCAAAATCTTGAGCTTCCTGAAATCTTTGGAAAGTACCTCTATGAGGACAACTTAATCTCAAGGAGATACCCTGAGACTAAGAAAGCTCATGAAATGAAAAAGACCCTGACTGCTTCACCCATATCTACTGCTTTCTATTCTAATGGTATTGTGCAGGACTATCAAGAAAACTCAGATGATGAGCCTGATGAAAGAGATAGTGAGGAGTATTTGAAAGATTTACAAAATGAATTTCAAGAAAGAGCTCTCCTTGCTAACTCAAAACGTTTTATCAAAAGAAACAAAACTTTTTCAAATGCAAAACCAACTGATAATGTTGAATGTTACAAATGTGGTAAAAGAGGCCATTTTGCTAAAGATTGTTTCTCAAAAACTCTTTCAGAACCATCATACAAGTTTTCAGGAAATCACCCCTCAGGGACTGGCAAATTTCAACCCAAAATGTTTCAGTCTCCTCAATACTTTCAAAATCACACAGAGAAAAGTTCTCAAAAAGATTTTGAAGCAAAATATAGGAAAGCAAAAGCCAAGCTTGCCCTTCTTGAAGCTGCTCTCTCAAACTCTCAGTCTCCTCAAGCTAGCAAACCTGCTCAGAACAAAAACAAAGGGCTGGTTGCTGAGACATATGACTGGGATGAGGAAGAAGTATCTTCAGAGGAAGAAGAAGTTCATGTCAGTGCACTGATGGCACTCTCAGATGACAACAAGCTTGCAGTTGGCAAAAGCAGTGCCAGAAATGGAGAATGGGTCATCATCACCATGAAAAAGGTAAACATTTTACTTTCTATGGATGATGAATCATATTGGCGATCTTATATGAACTATATCAATGTTGATCTTAAGTATGTTGAAGAGCAAAGGTTAAATCTGTTTTCAAAGTTTAACAAACTCACATATGAATTAAATAAGTGTAGGGATGAACTTCTTGTTTTAAAACAAGCTAAGCTTGAAAATGTTACACTTCAAATTCAAAATACTGAACTTGTAAAACAAAACCATGCTCTTCAGGAAGAACTTAAGAAAGAAAAAGATGTCATAGAAAGCTGGACCAAGAAAAATCCTAGAGTCTATGAAACTGTCAGTCTCATCCCTAGTACCAAAAGGAAGGTAATAGGAGAAGATCAACTTCCTGGATCCTCTGATGGGACTCCAAGTCAAAGGATTTTCTTGCCTGCTGGCACATTCCTTGCAAAAGAGATGAATCCTAAGTCAAAGGACTGGATTGAAAAACCCAGTCCTGAAGGCAATATGCCTAATTTTGACATAGGAAAGATCTTGATGCCTGAAAGTCAGGCCATTAAGGAGTTACTTGGAGTCACTGACAATGCCAGCAGTGCTGATGATGTCAGTGAATCTGAATCAATAACCCAAACTCCTTTACCACCACTGAAAGTGCTTCAGGGGGCTGAACCTTGTTCTAACATAGGACCTCTTGTCTATTCTCAACACTCTCCCAAGGAGAATGTTGGATTAGGCACAACGATCCTGAAAAACCCCAGTTCTAAACAAAACAAGCAAACTGCAACTCCCACTGAAGCTTCAACACCTTCCATCTCTACTGAGATTAATAATGCCAGCACTGAATCTAAGGTTGATCAGTTGGCTGAACTAGTCAGGAAGCTGAGTGAAAAGCTGGAATCAAATGATAAAACCTCATCTAAGGATAAGGAACCAGCTTCAGCTTCCTCAACTACATCAAAAACAAAATCCATCAAAAAGCCACTAAAGAGATGTGAGTTATGCAGTTACACAAACCACACCACTGATAACTGCTTCAGAATCCTGTTTTGCATGATATGCAAACAAGAAGACCATAGGACATCTGATCACATCTCTTTTTTCACATCTTTGAAAAATCAAGCAAACCACAAAGCTCAGGCTCACAAGTATGCTTCAACATCAAAGCAAACCCTAAAACCTAGAGCTGTACCTCTTAAACCTTGCACACATTGTGGTTTCAATGACCATCACCCAGTTGACTGCCTTATGTATCCATGCTGTGATATATGTGGAGATCCTTCCCATGATGCTTCAGGACATGATAATGTCATCAAGGCTAGAAGAGGACTGACAACAAATGTCTCCCAGCCATCTGAGTCCTCTTCAAGCTTAAGATGCACAATTTGTGGAAGCAAAGTCCACTCCACCACTGATCATGAGTCCATTAATAAGTTTAAGAAATCCTTGAGGCCCAAACCTACTAAAAGGTGGGTCAATAGAAAGAACTAATTCAGTTTACTATTTGTGCAGAAACATGCCAGGGAGCCTGTGTGGCATCTAGATAGTGGATGCTCAAGAAGCATGACTGGTGTGAAGCAGTATCTGCACAAATACATAGAAGAACCAGGACCCAAGGTAGTATTTGGTGATAACTCATCAGCTCCCACTGAAGGTTATGGTTCAGTAAACTGCAATGGTATAGTCTTTACTAGAATAGCTTATGTTAATGGACTCAAATACAATCTCATCAGTGTCAGTCAACTATGTGATGCAAAATAGATAGTTCAGTTTGATGATAAGAGAGGAACCATCTTTAGTGCCAACAAAGAAGTTGTGTTGATTGCCCCAAGAAGAGATGATGTTTATGTCCTTGACATGTCAACACTCACTCAGAATGGGACTTGTCTTTTCACAAAGGCAAGTGAGACAATCAACTGGCTATGACATAAAAGACTCTCTCATCTTAATTTCAAACACATCAACAACCTTGCCAAACAGAAAAAAGTTCTTGGCCTGCCCTCCTTGGTGTTTTCAAAAGACAAACCTTGTTCAGCATGTGAGAAAGGAAAACATCATAGGGCCTCCTTTAAAACTAAACAAAACTTTTCAATCAAAAGTTGCCTTCACCTTCTTCACATGGATCTCTTTGGACCTGTCAGTCCAATGTCAATTCATCATGAGAAATATACTTTGGTCATAGTTGATGAATACTCAAGATACACTTGGGTTTACTTCCTGACCAAAAAGAGTCAGGCAGCTGAGACTATCATGTCCTTTGTTAGGAACATAGAAAACCAAAATGACATTAAGGTCAAACAAATCAGATCTGACAATGGGACTGAATTCAGGAATCAGGACCTTGAGTGTTTCTGTGATGAGAAAGGAATCTCTTAGAACTTCTCTTCTCCTTACACTCCTAAACAAAATGGAGTGGCTGAAAGGAAGAATAGAACACTCATTGAGGCAGCTAGAACAATATTGAATGGCTCAGTCCTCTCGAAACATTTTTGGAATGAAGTAGTCAAAACAGCATGCTACACTCAAAATAGGTCCATCATCGTCGAAAGACACAACAAAAACCCTTATGAAATATTCAAGGGTAGAATCCCTGATATCAGCTACTTTCATGTGTTTGGGTGTCCTTTGTTTATTCATAATCACAAGGATCACTTAGGCAAATTTGATGCCAAGGCTGATGATGGATATTTCCTAGGTTACTCACTGATCTCCAAAGCCTTCAGGGT
>LBNU01019507.1:38173-62245 GCA_014162995.1 Artemisia annua
AACTCACTGAAGACCAAACTCCTGAGGAACCTCAGGCACCTACACCTGAACCCACTCCACCTCCAAATCAGGCCTCAACAAGCTCAAATTCCTACCCCAGACCTCAAGAAAGATGGTCTAGACACCAACACATTGAGCTTGTCAACATCATTGGTGAACCTGTCTTTGAGGGAATGCTCACTAGAAGGATGGCTGCCAAACTCACTGCAGCCTCAGCCAATGAATGTCTGTATGTTGGGTTCATCTCAACCATCGAACCCAAGACAGTGAAAGAGGCCATGAAACATCCCAGTTGGGTTCATGCCATGCATGATGAACTTGAACAATTTGACAAAAATGATGTCATGACCCTAGTTGAATGCCCTCAGGGTGTTTTTGTGATTGGCATGAAATGGGTGTTCAAGAACAAAACTGATGAAAATGGCATTGTGGTCAAAAACAAAGCAAGGCTTGTTGCCAAAGGCTACAATCAACAGGAAGGAATTGACTATGAAGAAACCTTTGCCCCTGTTGCTAGAATGGAAGCCATCAGGATCTTCCTTGCTTATGCTTCTTACATGAACTTCAAAGTTTACCAAATGGATGTCAGGAGTGCATTCCTGAATGGTAAACTTAAAGAGGAAGTTTATGTTCAACAACCTCCTGGATTTGAAAGCTATGAGTTCCCTAACCATGTTTGCAAGCTTGACAAAGCTCTCTATGGTCTTAAACAAGCTCCTAGGGCATGGTATAATACTCTCTCAGCCTTTCTAATCCAGAACAAATTTGTCAGGGGACGAATAGACAACACACTATTCATCTACAGGACAAAGGAATATGTGATCTTGGTTCAAGTGTATGTTGATGACATCATATTTGGCTCAACAAGCTACAAACTGTGCAAACAGTTTGAGAAACTGATGACAAAGCAGTTTGAAATGAGCATGATGGGAGAACTCACATACTTTCTTGGACTACAAATCAAACAGACTGATCAAGGAATCTCCATCAGTCAAGAGAAGTACATCAAGAACACACTGAAGAAGTATGATCTCAGTGACTGTGCTTCAGTCAAAACCCCTATGGTCCCTCCAAACAATCTTGGTCCTGATCTCACTGGTAAATCAGTAAATCAGACCATGTTTAGAGGAATGATAGGCTCACTGATGTATCTCCTAGCCACAAGGCCTGATATTCAGTTTGTAGTATGCTTATGTGCAAGATATCAGTCTAACCCAAAAGAATCACATCTCACTGTTGTGAAAAGAATCCTGAGATACCTTAAAGGAACTTCAAACCTTGGTTTGTATTATCCTAAGTGCTCTGGATTTGATCTCAAAGGTTACACTGATTCAGACTATGCAGGCTGTAACATGGATAGGAAAAGTACCTCAGGATCCTGCCAATTCCTTGGAGGAAAACTGGTATGTTGGAGTACAAAGAAACAACAGTCAGTAGCTATGTCTTCAGCTGAAGCAGAATGTGTAGCTGCAGCTTCCTGTTGTGCAAATGTACTATGGATGAAAAGTCAACTCAGTGACTATGGCATCCATTACAAAAGTGTCCCTATCTTTTGTGATAATCCCAGTGCAATTTCCATTTCCAACAACCCTGTCTTACATCAAAGAACCAAACACATTGATATAAGATATCACTTCATTAGGGACCATATCATGACTGGAGAGATTGAATTACACTTCATCCCCACAGAATATCAGCTAGCTGATATTTTTACTAAACCTCTGGATGAGCCCACTTTCACAAGACTGAAAGCAGAATTGGGCATGTTGGACATTGACAGTCAAGACACTGAGTAAATGTCTTCCAACATATTGTTCTCTTCAAGGTCCCTGAACAACCCTCAGTGAGTTACATGACCCAAAATAAACTCACTGATGACTCATCTTCTCAGGGTGCCCAAGACACACTGAAAGCATTCAATGCTTTAACTAAATGCTCTAAGTATTTAGTTAGTAAATGTCCTAGGTTGGTAACTGAATTCTTATTTAATATAGGAATATATGTCTTTTACCTTTCTGGCATCCACATCTTGGGCCCCCACATCATCACCAGTTATCCCACTTGGCATTAACTGCTCTCTCTCACATAAAATATCTTCGGATATTTTAATACCTGCAAAAGTGCCTTTTGCAGAACTGCGCAACTGTTCAAATGAACAGGTGTGAAAATTATGGGGAAGTAGAGTGGTGGCATTTAATGTGGACTTCAAACGGTTTATACATTTGGATTTTCAAAATCATATAACCTTTTGGAATTCGCAACCCTAATCCACAACTCTATAAGTACTTCCCTTCTTCTTCACAAAAAAAACACACACACAAACTTTAACAAAACTCTGTCAAAATCTTTTCAAGAAAAATTGTGTGTATCCCTTTAACCAAAAACAAGTGTTTTAAAAAAAAACATTTTCTTGGTCAAAAAGATTCATATAAAGATATCCATCTTTATATCAATCTTCTTGATAACATATTGAGCACTCCACGGCAGCGACCATCTGGTGTTACAATATTTGCCACCTCAATGGGCAAATTTGACTCTGGGTGATGTTCAATTTAAAACCAATAATGTTGTAGGCAATTTTGAATACCCATCTAATGTCCCTGCCTACAAACAAATTATGAAGTTTTTATACAATTGCCCGTTGAAAACAGCCTTCATCTCCACCCCTTACTTTCAGTACCGAAACTACCTCAGGGAGTTTTGGGCAACTACAGTGGCCTTTGACCCGACACCCTCCACTGATGCAAACAGCCAAAGACCTCTCAGGGAATTTTGCATCAGCTTTTCGGTTTTAAATGGGGCCAGAAAATTTACTCTGGACTACAAAACGTTTTGCTCCTCTACAGGGCTTGACTACAACAATGGAAACTATGTTGCTCTCCCTGACTCTAATGAAGTTAGAGCAGGGCTAGAAAAAATTGTTTTGAAAACTGAGTACCTGGACAAAACCCCTGTCACAAAGAACTCCTCTCCCGTGGCTTGGAAGATCTTATTCACTTTTGTGATTCATGTCCTCGGCGGGAACCACTCATCCACTGAGCAGATTAACACTGTTCAGTTGATGATGGCACACTGCTTGATGGCAGGGAGAAAGATCGACATTGGAGAGATCATTTACGGTGATCTCGTAACCAAGCTACTGAAGGATACCAGGGTGAACTACGTTTCATACCCTAGGTATCTTTCATGTGCTTTACAAGTGTTACTGGGTTGCAATTACACTCAGGACTATGCTTTAGGATTTTTGCCTGCAGTCCTGAGTCCTTCAAATTTTTCAAAGGACCCATCCTCAGTCTCTAACATTGAATTGACGGCCCATATGGTTGCCGTAAACAACTTGAGGGACTCAGTGTCTCCACCTCGCCCTGCTAAGGGTTCAGGGAAGTCTAAGACTGTGTCAAAAACCAACCCAAAGGCACAGGGCCATAAGACTTCAGGAGCACAGCCTAAAAGGCGAAAGAAGCCCCAGACTGATAAGACACCAACAGGCCAGGCTTCAACACCCCCGGTGACAACGAAGGACACTGATACATCACAGTCAGTGCCCTTGGTCCCAACTACTACTCCCCAAGATCTAGAGGGAAATACACAACCCGCTAGTAGGGGAGCGCCTTCCACCGTTCCTAATGATGGCACTGGCCAAAACCCACCAGTGCCTGAAGGGACATCAGGGGACAAAGACTCAGGGGGAAACAAACCACCCGCTGATATGGAACCAACACCCCCTCATGGAGTTGCGCATTCCTCAGGGACTGACCCTAAGGACCAGGTGGATAAAACCCAATCCACTGGAATTGAGGGGTCATGCCCTGACCACAACGAAGGCAAATCTTCTTATGAAGAGGAGCTGGTTGACCCCCTGTTGCAGATTGACTCTATGGCTACTTTTCAGGCAATGATTGATTCTGATGATGATGAAATAACCAAGTGCAGTGATGAGGAATTTTTTGAAGCTGGGGATGATATGGAGACTGATGATCAAACCATTGAACACACTGAACCAACTCCTCAGTCTCCATCCCACAATGCCGAGGAATCACAACCTGAAGCTGAACACACTGACTCAGTGGATGAGAAAGATGACTCCGTTCCTCTCACTGGCCGAAAAATGGTTAAGTTCTTGAAGAAGGCAACCAATGCCTTGTTCCGTGGAGTCACTGATGAAGTCTTTGACTTACACACTGAACAAGCAGTCCACTACTGCAATCTCAAAGAATCTGTCGAAGAATTTCATGATGATGTCAGGGAACAGAACTCCAGCATTGATCACCACCTGACAACTTTGGCTTCACATTTGAACAAGTTTGTTGAAACCTTCAACAAACTCACTCCCAAAGTTGAAAACATTGAAGCCCTGGTCAAAGAAGATCCTGAACTCACAAAGAGGCTTCTTCAGGCTTCAGATATCTTTGTTCAGCAATCGGCCAGCTTCCCTGAATTGGTCGCCTTGTTGAAGTCCTTGGATCTTCAGTCCCTCAGTGACCAACATGAAGTCTTCTCTCAACAGCCTTGATACGAATGTGGCCAACTGGGCTCAATCTTTTAGCTCAGTGGCCTGGACTCTTGGCTCACGAATGTCTGCTCTTGAAAGTTCACAGTCTTCTCTCGAAGCAAAAGTGTCTATCCTTCAACAAGACACTTCGGAGATCAAGTCAATGATGTCTGAAATCTTTCAGGCCTTCAAGGAGTCTTACGCTCCTTCGACTTCAGTGCCACCACCAACTCTTGCTCTCATTGACGCTCCGGCAATAGTTGAGGGGGAGAATGTCACTGAAGCTCCTATTCCTGAGCCAAAATGCCACTGAAGTCCCAGTTACTGAAGCACCTCAGTCTCACACTGAGGGGGAGATTCCTGCTCAGGTTGCTCCAATATCCTCATACATGGAACCTGATACATCTTCATCTCAACAGGATAAAGGCAAGAGTATTGTCACCGCTGAACCTGAACCAACTACCCAATTGGTGCCAGCTTCCAGAAAGGTTAGGCGTGACCCTGATGAACCATCCAAGATTCCCTATGTCATCAATGGGGTATCTTATTGAATGACTGAGGAAGAAATTTCAGGATACCTTGACAAGGTGGAAAGGGCAAAGAAAGAAGCTGAGGAAGAGAGGATTAGCAAAGCTGCTCTTATCGAGGTAGTGAATGAAGAAGCTCAGTCTCTTGGGATTAATCCCAAAGAATTGGAACAGAGGGAGGGTGGTGAGAAGTTCAAAAAGGCTCAGGAAGAAAGAATTTTGGAACTTCAACAAAAGAGGGATGCCAAGCTGAAGATAGCTGCTGAAACTAGGCAAAAGAACATCGACAAATACACATGGATCATGACCCAGAGACTAAGTCCCGAACCAATCACTAATGTCAAAATCCATGCGAAAACCAATCCAGCAGTTGTCACTATCTTCAGGGGGCAGGATATACGAAACTTTGAGGTTCATAATCCCTTCAAAATCACTAACTTTGGGATCACTGAACTCGATGAATTGGCTCCAATCATTACAAAACAAAATAATGTAGTGGTCCCTAAGCTGATGAAATCTCTCAAAACTCGTTATGAGAGCCTGGCCAAGAAGCACATAGAACTGGGCATTCCTTCTTTTCTCCCACCTTCAATATCAGCCATTCAGGCTGCCTCATCTCAACCTTCTCAAAGGAAGAGGAAAAGAGTTGTCTCTGAACCTGAAATCAAGGTTCCTGGCCTGGACTGTAATAGAGAACTTCCTGAAGGAGTCACCTTCGTGAACAATCATGTCCTTGAACAACCTGAAAGAGGACTATGCTTCACTGATGAGTTTGGGAACCCCTCCTTCCAGAGATGGTCAGACATTGACAATGCTGGGGTCAAGGCTATGCTTATGTACTTCATGATGGCTTCCCCAATCAAGACTGCTGAGAATGTAAGGTTCTGCAAAGACCTGAGAGCCAAGATTGAAGGACATCCTGAGAAGAACTTGCTGAAGTCAAAAATAACCAAGCTTGAAGCTCTTGGCTACAAGCTCAACATCTGAATCTGCAACACCACCTATCCCTCTTGTATCTTTTGTCATCTTTAGGACTGTAATAACGATTAATGAAAAGTAATGTTTTGTTTAATCAGTGTCCTAATACTACTTAGATACACTCAGTGTGAGAAGAAGACCTTTGCTCACTCACACTGACACATAGAACACTTAGGCTATTTGTATATCCAAATAGGGGGAGACTGTTGGGTCACTGAAATTACCCAAGCTTTCCTTAGCTAGGATTTAAACATAAAATAACCTAAGTGTTAGACTTCCTTAAACATAATCAAGTCACTAAGTGAACAGTCACTCAGTGAGTCATCTTCAGGATGCTTAGAACAAGCCTAATGAAGAAAGGTTTTCCATTCAGTGATGCGGACTCTCTGTGAGTGGCATCTAAGCCAAAGAAGAAGATGATGGATTCAGTGAGTGATGACAATAGCTCACTGAATCCCCAAGTCTCCTCACCAACTATGAAGACTNCTGTTGGGTCACTGAAATTACCCAAGCTTTCCTTAGCTAGGATTTAAACATAAAATAACCTAAGTGTTAGACTTCCTTAAACATAATCAAGTCACTAAGTGAACAGTCACTCAGTGAGTCATCTTCAGGATGCTTAGAACAAGCCTAATGAAGAAAGGTTTTCCATTCAGTGAGGCGGACTCTCAGTGAGTGGCATCTAAGCCAAAGAAGAAGATGATGGATTCATTGAGTGATGACAATAGCTCACTGAATCCCCAAGTCTCCTCACCAACTATGAAGACTGAAGAAAGCTACCTGAAGACTGAATAATAGGCGGGATTGGGAGGGAAAGTTTGAACTGTTCTAATAAAGTGCTTTATCACTTTATAAGTCAAACTTTCCTTATTTGGCTACAATCCAGCCTAAGCATAAAAAGGTTATCTGTCTTCTAACCCAATATGGGTTGCTTTCAATAGTAAACAAGATCTTCTAAAGATTTATCTTATGAAGTCTCTAATCCATTGGACAATAGTATGTATTATAATTGTGTATAAATAGGATCATAAAGAGGAGAAAAGGTTAAGTTTGTGTAATTAATGCTTAGACATTCACAAACCCTTTTCTCCTCCAAAGAACATACTTGTACTCGAGATAGCTCGATTGTACCTTAGTTGTCACTTAAGCATAGCTTAAGTTTAGTGAGGAGAAACATATCATACTTGTCGTTTCAATCCCAAGTGTTTATTCCGGAAACACTTGGGTATAATTCTTTGATTCATTTCTAATAAGAATTAAACGTTGAAAATTACCTTGTGTTTTGATTTACGTTTTACTCTTATATCTTGTTTTTATCAAAGAACTTCATTACATCATTATGCCATAATACACGTTTAGATTAACTTCGTAGTTAACTTAATCGGGTAAACGGGACCAACAGATTTATACCCGGTAATGCAAGGGAAGCCATGGAAAAGCTGCTGAACATCGTAAATATTTTTGGCATGGGGATAGCTACTCCGCCCATTTCATCGAGATAAACAAGACGTATTCTATCATAACTCGTTCCTGCCAAGAAAAAAAGTGCAGCACCAATAAATCCATGAGAGATTATTTGTTACTGATTTGCACAATTGCTGGTGAAAAGCTATTAGTCATTTATGTGTCTTTGATAAACTTATAAGGGCAAGACCGGGATCATTTTCTTGTTATTCTGTTAATCAGCTCGTTATTTTTATTTTGTTTGTGCCGGAACTTTAATCACACGGTATCCACCGCCACAACGCGTGAACAAACCATCATAAAATTTAAATATACGAGTCATTCGGACCCGGGCGATGCCCCGGGCTGTATATGATGGTATTATATATTTAAATTGTTATTGTTCAGCACAAAATTTCGTCATTTTGATCATGGATCTGTCATTTATTTTCGTCATTTTATATTTGGGACGTATTTTTGTCATTGTATATATAAGTTGTCATGGTAGCATACATTTTGTAAGCATGATACGTATTTAAAATAGTTTATTGACATGTAATCTTTTAAGATGTATTTTTTACGTAATATTTTTTGTCTATTTATTTTGGTATTGACTCTATCATTTTTTATTGGAACTAACTAAAATTAATACATTGGGCTAAGTTATAACTATTTCTTATGATAGTGAACAATGCCCGTGCGAAGCACATGTGCTGTATATAAGTTTCATAGATTTAAAATACGTGCGATGCACATGGGCTATATAGAAGTTTTCATAGCGTATTATTCGGCATTTATTTTCGTCATTTTATATTTAAGTTTTCATGGTGTCACACATTTGCTAAGCTTTATACGTACTTAGAATACTTTATTGAGTTGCACATGGGCTGTATATAAGTTTTTATATCGTAATCTTCAGAACTTATTTTCGTCATTATATATCTAACCTATGATGGTATCACATTTCTAAGCATGACACACATTTAAAATAGTTTATTAACGTTAAAAGAATATATGTGAAGAGATTTTTTTCAAAATGTTACATTGAAAAGAGTCTCTTCACATGTAATTTTTTAATATGTATAAGTTACATAAATTATTTTAAATATGAAGCGATGACATTAATGTTAGAGACCTTTTATATTCATCCACGTGCAATGCACACAGGTTTGGACTGGCTCAAGACCCATGCGATGCACACAGGTTGAATCTAATTGTTTTTTTCGTAATGTTCGGGACTAATTTTCGGTTCATGTTTGAAACTCTCATTTTTTTGTGAAAGACGGACTTCGTTGTTCAAATAAATTACATTATTAAAAGCGAACTATAAAACAAATTTCCTTTTTAACAAAACTATAAAAACAATAAACATTAAAGTGATTAGTATATTCAAGAGTATAAATTATACTTCGTATAATAAATTATAATTCGTATAGTAAAATATTGCATGTTTAATTTGTAAAGTACTATTAATATGAATGCTAAGTATTCATCTATATTGACACCGGTGGCCGTGGCGTTGTTCTTGTTGTTGTCTTTGTCGTTGTTGTTCATTGGCATTTTGCATGTTTTGTTCTTGATACAATTTTCGTGACTTGTCGATCTCTTTCTTTAATGTGAAGAGGTTTTTCGCAAAATGTTATATTTAAGTGAGGCTTTCATATGTAATCTTTTAATGTTAGTAAGTTACATAAATTATTTTTTAATTAATGCATTATTACAACATTTTTCCATAAACTATAATATCGAATTTGGAGCATTCATTAGTAACTCATTCTAAGTATTTACAGTATGACGACATGAATCACATGATCTCAAACTCAAATGAATAATGCTTACCTCGTGATATGTGTAGGATAACATTTGAAATACAATTTTCTTCTCCTTTATATATTTCTTCGATTTAGAAGATTCTCATTGTTATGATGATAGTGTGAAGATATTTTTATTATATTTTTATTATATACTACCATTTGCAATATGTAACATCGACATAATTTACACAGTCATATCAAATATCAAAGTCACGCAATATTCCAAGACGTTTAATTAAGAAAGTGACATTAACACAACGCAAGACAAAAAACTACATTAAGAGCAAAAATATTAAAATGCACCAACAAAGTGTAGTAATAATTATTGACTAAAAATTGAATGCTCGTCACATTATTTTCAATAAACTTACTTGCTAACGAATCAATAGTATTAGCCCGTTTATCGGTATTACATGAAGTAAAATATTGCATGTTTAATTTGTAACGTACTATTAATATGAATGCTAAGTATTCATCCCACCGGTGGCCGTGGCGTTGATCTTGTTGTTGTTGTTGTTCTTGTTGTTGTTGTCTTTGTCGTTGTTGTTCATTGGCCTTTTGCATGTTTTGTTCTTGACACAATTTTTGTGACTTCTCGATCTCTTTCTTTAATGCTTCTTGATGCGCTACAAAAAAAATAGATATAGTTGATCGTTAGTAACTTAAATACAGTTAATCAATATATTGCATTTTCGATCAAAGTAAAAATGTTCGTGCATGTTCCACTTAATTGATAAGACAACGATGTGTAGGATCTCTTAAACCATTAGAGAAGATGATGTTACTACCAAATCTCCTAAGCTACCATCTTTATGTCCTACATTGTTACACACAAAAAACACACGTGAAATTTACATAAAATAATATAAATCAATATGCTAAATAAGTAAGACGATATGATGCTTACTTTACCACCATAATAAGTTGTAGCCCAATGTGCACGCGGTGTGGAGGAAGTTGTGGTTTGTTGTGTGTGATTTTTGACACATTATATAGTTGATAAAATATTTGTAACTCATGGACGGGAAGGTAAAAAGACTAACCACTAATTGGTGTGTTTAATTTATGCATTCATGACATTTTTGGTTTGTATTCTTTGAGGTTTAGAGATGGCTTGAAACATGTTGTACCGTACAAACTTTTGTGCACGATTCTTATGTACTTACCCTTATGCATGACTATTAAATCAATGTACTAACACATGAAGCTTCCACATTTTACTTTCAATTCATGAAACATTTATTGTGAGCACTTTGCATTTATAAGACAACTTAAGCTTTTAGTATATAAGATATGTAATTTTCAATGCACAGTAGTATACAATTATTTTAACACGAAATGAAAAGAAAATAAATATTCTGATGAAAAAAATAAATAAATAAATAATAAAAATAAAAGGTTTTTTTAACTCATCAAAGTGTTTATAACTTTATGTGACAGAAAAGTCGGCCTTCTTGACAACCTGTCAGATTGGTAATTCCGTTAATAGTAACCGGCCGTTGCTATCGGTTTGATGACGTAATCCAATCGATTATCGGAAATGATCTGATCAACCAAAACAGATGTTTGCTGTTATTGCATAATTCAGGTCTATTTATCTTCCGATCATGTTTTATTCATTTATATTAAGAACTAATAGTGTTTCGTTTTAATTTTTTTTTAGCATATATTGTGTATCTATATACCGAAATTAACGGCTGCAGATGAATTAGAGGTAAATCTGTTAGGGTTATGCTTAGCTGCTTAGCTTTTTATATCGTATTATGAAAGTTTTCGACAATGAAAGTTTTCGTTATAGGAAGCACATGAAATTGTTAACAAGTGCATATAAATTAGGATCACTAGGTTTGAAATGAACTTACGAATACTGGAATCACGGTATAGAAATGAACTTTCATTTCGTTATACAAACAGAGAAATGGATTAAAATCTGACCCAACTGAATGATTGATCAAACTATATATAATGTTTAAAAGCTGTCAGAAACGCAAGGGTCATACTTTGAAACCTAAACTAAACAGAGGATTTTAGCTGGAATCTACTACCAAATAGGAGATCTAGGATTATGTCCTCGTAACACGTCATATAAACACATGCAAGCATAAGCTGTGGAGCTGAGTGAGACTATGGTTTTATGTGCAAGCAATAAAGATATACTTCAAATTATTGTAACAAATAAACATGTTTCTCAAACATCATGGAAAAAGAACATTCAGATGTAATATGAGACCACTTATATTCATGTTTTGTCAACATTCTGATCTAATGCTGCATTGTGGTTCCATCTGTGCAGTGTGGCCCCTCACTCGTGCACTAAATCGATAAGCAACTACCCTTTCTAACTGCTTTTTAGCATGTGTCCTGTCAAGCTGCTCATATGCTTATGACCATGTGGAGTACCACTTCTGACCACCAAAACAATGGTTAGTCTATCCAGGTTATTTTCATCCAAGTGTGTTCACAATTCTAACCATAACTGTACGCATGTATGCTTGTTATGCAGTCGCATCACATACCAAATTAAAATGTTCATTTAGAATTCACATTATCTAAACACACATAAAACTTATCTTTTAAGTTAGCTCTGGTTACCTCTTCTTGTGCGTTCTCAACTCCCCCCTCTTTCATCTAGTCATCTTTTAGATATAAGGTTTCCATTTTTATGTACAAATGTACAATGATTTGAATAAACTCTAACCTGAATTGTGCATCTTTAATATTTAACCATCTGGTTCTGATTAAAATTGACTTGATAACAAATTTATGTCACGGAAATAGCCATGTACCCCTAGCATTGCCTTATTTCAAACTGGTCTTTTAGACTGCAAATTTTGTAGATATGAGGTCTGAAGCTCAGCGTATTACTTCTGATACATAATCCGATCTATGTAACTTGATTTCTACTAGTTTTTTTTGCATGCAAAATGACATAAATTCGTATTATATCATACATGATTGTGTTAGTGAAAACTTGCACAAAATCAGGAAACTGTATGCATGTGATGGTTTATACATCATTTACTACATATTGTCATAATATGCCAAGATCTTAACCCATGCTTGACACGCAACAACCTCAAATTTAGAAATCCTTTATGTGTCAGTTTTCTATATTTAGACTTGATTCTTTACAATCCTGTCACAGTTTATTATGGACTTTTATAAATCGTGGTATTAAAAGTCTCATGGTAATTGTTCGATTTTCACCTCTCCCCCTCATAAGCATTGGGATTAAAGCATATATAGATATAAAGGGAAAGGCTCAGTTTGTATCATGTATATGTTGTGTTTCTGATACTGGCTACATATTATACATACATATGACAATTTGAATACTCGATATCCGCCATTTATTCAAAGGTAGTTTTTCTCCAGAATAGACAGTCAGACAATTGTTAGTTTAAATAAGAACATCAAAGGTCCATAAAATACAATACAAGACCACCATTATGGAAGTCGAATAATTTTATAGCTTAATCATCGGCCTGGATGATTAATTTAACGGTACTGTTGTTACTTGTTGAATACCCTCCTAGAAGATTCTGCAAGTCAGCATCACAAGCAAGGAGTATCAGGTCATCATCTTCATCCTTATATTTTAGACGAAAGCCTGCACTCTTTAACTTAGTCCTACGCGCCACTTCATTTTGTAGTTCAAACAGGCGCGATGAAATAGGGATTTGAACCTTTATCATATCATCTTTAAAAGTTGCCTTCACTGTCACCTTCCTTGTATCTGAGACTTCATTGGACTTGATCTGGTTTGGGGATGCATAAAAAAAATTTGAATCTGGAAGCTTCCTATCAACATTAAATTTATTTAGCGGTTTTTCTGTGCTCTCTAGGTGATCTCTTTTCTGCATTGGATGCCTGGTTGACTTCTTATTTTTCCACCGTTGCAGGAATACCATGAGTCGTGCTACTTGGTATATTGAATCTGACTTAAAAGAAAGATGGCTATGCTTCCCACAACTCCACCAATTGCCTGAAAACCCATGACGTTTACTTGCACAACTCCACCGCTTAACCCTCACCAACAGGATCACGACACCAAATAAACCAAAACGCACATTCGAAGACTGTTGCAAGTTTTTATTTGACTGTGATGTTTGTGACAGCTTTGAGTCAGTAATACGGGCAGTTTTTTTGTTGTGCTTTGGTAATGGCCAACTGGTCATATTATTATCTCGACAGAAACGCTTCAATGTAGACCTGCTGACTGGAAAAGAACCAATTGGTCAAAAAATGCTATTATTGTGAAGAAATATTCAAATGAAAGCCTACAAATAACTATAAACAAGTAAGATAACTTACCACCAAGGCTCTTCGCAGCTTCGTCTATTGGTTTCCCAAAATGTTTCTTGACTACCTCCATTGAAAGCGAGTCTATTTTACGCTTTCTACCTCTTTTCAAACGGTTGCTCTTTTCTCCAGCATCAGTAATGGTCTCGCTTGTTATCTGCGTGATCATATCATGATTGGATGTAGTATTGTCGTCGTCTCTTATAACATCATCATGCACCACAATTTCTGTGCTAGTTACAGTACCACCATTATTAATAAGAAAATCTTGTGTGGGTGATAATTGGTTCACGACGTGTGTATAGTTAGTTTTAGCTACATCTGCTACAATCAACTCTGAATCTGATGAAACAGTTTCTAGTATCTTGGTCTTTGTTGTTGTGATTGAGGATATGATGGTACTTTGAGGGTTTGTATCCATAAAGTACGAGGATGTTTGGATATTATCAGGTTCTATGTTTGCAGAGAGATCCATAGGTGGTCCAACAACTTCTATAGTATCACCCAGTTCAAATCCCGAGGTTATTTCGATGCTGTGCTTCAATGTGTGCACCAAGTTATGTACGTATCTACCATCTTCTCTGTGTAACGGTAGAAAAAACTCTAAAACATAGTCGTTATTGCTTTCTATACTATGCAAGAAGATTGCAAAGCAACTGCTCAACTCACTCATGAGTGCATAGTGAACCAAAGGGTATTCTTCATCACTG
Organism: Artemisia annua; assembly: GCA_014162995.1. Lineage (NCBI taxonomy): Eukaryota > Viridiplantae > Streptophyta > Magnoliopsida > Asterales > Asteraceae > Artemisia > Artemisia annua. The sequence continues at coordinate 52,440 of LBNU01019507.1, forward strand.
AGTTTGGTTACATCTTCACAGAAACATGAACCATGGGATACTAGTGCCCTGCCAACAAAGCCACAGGACTTGTCCAAGTGTTGTTCTTTACATGCTTTCCGAAATGACCACAAGCGCAAGTCTTGAACATGATATGGTAAACCAGCTGTTGACATGCAAACTTTTCCAAGGCATCTAGTATGAAAACTGTTACAACTCTTTTTCAGAATTTGATCATGGGAAGCAAAAGTAGTGAGTGGGGACATAGCCCATGTCTGAGCAAGAGGTAATTGGTGAGTGTCGCACACAAATTTCAGTACATTGTGGATCTTTTCTAACTCATTTTGCATATGCGCAGGGAAGTCAAACTCTTGTGTGGTTATTAGATTTGCTGTCTGCAAGATAACTCCAGGGAAATGAGAATGAGAATACAATAGAAATACATGATACTTAGAATGTCAATAGATTAAGACCGCTCCCAATGGAGCGTGAGGGAGGTATTTTGGCATCAAGTCACTCGTGAGGCCCCATTGGGGTTGGTAGTCGGTGGTGTGCGAGGAGAGCCAAAAACACAAACGAAAGGTGAGCTCCTCACTGAATAGGAAAATGTGCAATGTGTGGCCCCTTGTGTTTTTATTATTTATTATTTGATTTGTGAGTTTGTGTGGGTATATTTGTATAAAAGTTTGATATTTTAATGAAAGGTGGAGGAGGTGTGACCGTGAAAAGTAAGACAGAGTGAGGGAGGTAAAAGAAGAGAAAAAGTTGATTTAGCATTGAGGGGAAAGGTGAACTGTGACCATTAGGAGTAGTCAAACGTTTTATGTTTTCCCATTGCATTTGGAGACTATATAATAATAGTATATGTAAACAAAGCAACGTTTTAGATAAATAATTTTATGGACTCGAAGCAACAGCTGAGCCACAATGGTCGGTCCATTTAAAATGACGTATGCGCCAAGTACCAAAGTATGTACTGACACACAAACACGAGTTAAGACTAGCATGATACTCTTTAGCTGCGCCAAAGTATGTACCGACACACACGTGATATTTTGGTTTTAAGCGGTTTGCAATGGCTGGCGGTTTTTGTGTTGGTACTTGGTAGTGTAAGTTGCGGTGACGTGTAACATTTCCTATTAGAGTTGTGTTGACAATATAAATGTGTTCGTGCTGGTGGTGTAAGTTGGGGTGACGTGTAACATTTCCTATTAGAGTTGTGTACTTGTGTTGATAATAAGTATAAGGGTTCGTTTGGTTTGTTAAGGGATTTGGATTTGGATATGGATATGGATTTTGATGATGATTTGGATTTGGTGTGAGTTTTAAAAAGGAAAGTATGAGAGAGAAAATATATAATTGTCTGTATTATTTTAAACATATATAAAAATAGATAATTAAATTTATTCTTATAAAATGAGTTGCAAAAAAATGAGAGATGGAGAATAAATGAGGCTCCAGTTTTTAAAAGAAAAGACAAAATGTGGAAGTAAAGATTTTGTAAACCTCTCCATTTACCCTGGATTCGTGTATGGAGGATTTCTAGCACTTAACCCAAACCCTTTGGGCCACTTTTGTATACCAAAAAAATGATTTGAACACAAATCCCAACCCTACTAGTCCGGGGTAACCCCTATAACAAATGGGACCTAAATGTTTGAAGTACAAGATAAAGATGTTTGTAACTAAGTTGGATGCATCCTGACCAGTATTGAAATTATCAAGGTAAATAAAACGCGCGAGGTAAATATGAACACGCGTTGCAATGGTATATCACTTGATAAAACTTTTGTGATATAAATTGTTTAGTTACTTTACTTTTTTTGCGCCAAAAATATTATGTTGCAACATTATATTGTTTGGTAAAAAATTTGTAATATAATAATCATTTAATTACTTTACTTTCTTTGCCAAAAAAATATTGTACTGTCTATACAGTTTGATATTAATATGTTTTTATATAACCAAATTATATGATGCAATTTATATTGTAACTGTAAAAATCCAAAACTTCAATAATTATACAAATAATTTGTTTTAATAAATCGTTTATATTCTAAAAGTAAAACGTATATAAAAACTTTTTTTGGCCTAAACAACGTTGTTATTTTTTCGTCTAAACGATATTGTCCGTTTCTACAAATGTATATGTGTATAATTAAGGGTTTGAGATTAACCCTTTATATGGTCTTAAAATTAAGGGCGTGTTTGGTTGGAGGTTACAGATACTAAGGAACGAGAAAGGTAATTAAAGTAATGATTGGTTAGAAATTATGCAATCACCTATTACCTAATAGTGGATAATACACTATTCCTCATTAATTTGAGAGGCGGCGTGAACAATTTATCTTATTTTTCCTTTAACTACCACAATTTTTTTTTCCTCAACTACGACAATTTTGCTTATATGTTTATCCTCTTTTTCTCTTTCGGTTTATGCTGAAGATTTATTGCTATTATTTAAATCCATTATGATTATTTATGCGTATTCAACTTTNTTTCTTTTCATTTTTCTAATGTAAATGGTCCATGTTCTTTTTTCGAAAAAAAAAATTCCAAAAAAATAATTCGAAAATTTTTTTTTAAGAAAAAAAATTTCTAAAATTTTTTTTCTAATAAAAATTTTCTTAAAAAATCCTAAAAAATTATAAAATAAAAGTTTTTTTGTCAAAAAAACTTTTTTTACTAAAAAACATTCGGAAAAAAAATTAGAAAAAAATTTCTACATTTTTTTTCCAAAATAAAATTCTAAAAAAATGCGAAAAAGATTTCGAAAAAAAATTCTAAAAAAGAATTTCTAAAAAATTTTTAAATAAAAAATTTTTAAAAAAAATTCGAAAAACTTTTTTAGAATTAACTTTTTAAGGACCGCGACTTTTTTTCTAATGAAAATTTTCTTAAAAAATCCGAAAAAAATTCTAAAGAAAAGTTTTTTTGTCAAAAAAAACTTTTTTTCTTAAAAAAATAATTTGGAAAAAATTAATTTTAGAAAAAAAAAACTTTCTAGAAATTTTTTTTTCTAAAATAAAATTAAAAAAAAAACTTTTCTAAAAAATTTTTTAAAATAATTAATTCTAAAAAAATATTTATTTCAAAAAAAAATTCTAAAAAAAATTTTCAAAAAAATTTAAAAAATCGCAAAATGAAAATGCGAAAAAAATTTATAATTTTTTTTAAAAATTCAAAAAAGAAGTGTGTAAAAATGTGTCTGATCATTGGTATTTTTTCCGGAAAAAAAAAAAGTTTTTTTTAGAATTTTTTTCGGAATTTTTTTTCACATTTTTTTAGAATATTATTTTAGAAAAAAAAATATCTAGAATTTTTTTTCCGAATTTATTTTTAGGAAAAAAAGGTTTTTGACAAAAAAAACTTTTTTTTAGAACTTTTTTCGGATTTTAAAGAAATTATTATTATAATTATTTATTTATTTATTTATTTTAGAAATTTTTTTTCTTAAAAAAAAAATTGATTTTATTTTTTGGATTTTTTTTTCGAAAATAAAACATGGACCATTTATGTTAGAAAACTGAAAAGAAAATTGAAAAAGAAGAAGGCGAGGGTAATTTGGTCATTTGATGTTGATCAGGGACCAAAGATGCAGCAAAAACTTCAAAATGAGGACCACCGTTGCACTTTCGAAACCTTAGGGACCAAACCTGCAATTTGGCCAAACCTTAGGGACCAAAAATGCAATTTACTCTTTCTATAATTTTTGTTTTTTCACATTAAATTTGTTTTTGTTTGATCTTTATTGATGTTGTTTGATGCTAGTTTTGATACAATATGATATGGTGTTAATTTTGATGTTTGTTCAGCCAATTTATTTTCCTGGGTCATAAGGAACAAAAATCATTTTGTATTAGTTTAACATGTCAACCAAGCAACAAAATATGCAATAGAATTATCATTATATTTTTTTGCATTACCATTATCATTCCTTTACCTATTCCTTCATTTCAACCAAGCGCACTCCTAAGAAAGGATCCACAAGCACCCATGACCGGATTTGAGTATGTGCAGGGTGTTCAACCGTACAGTGTCTCCAATTTTTTAGGGTCTCAAATTTATGAAATTTACGGATTTACGAAACTAAGTGTGGGATGATTTAAGTGTATTAAATGGTTTCTGGTGAAAATAATACAATCTACATGCTCACGAACTAACGACACAAGGTGTACGAAAACAGAGTTTGGGTTATACGCTCTTATGAGGAAGATGACCTTGTAACTTTTTATCTGTGGGTACAATAAATGTTACAATAAATGTTAAATCCTCTTACAAAAACCTCCTACTCATCTTTTTACCTACAAAATAATAACACTTGTAAAATTTATTAGAGGATGCAAAGGGAGAGAATAAGTGGATGAATGAGTGTCAGTGTGTCACAATTATGTATGAGCAGAAGGATGGTAAGAGGTTTTGGTAGGAAGATTTATCATTTCTCAAATGTTTTTTCTCTACAAGTTATGACCCTATTGATATGTAAAGTTTAATTTTAACCCTTTGAACAAGTTATGACCCTATTAATATGTAAAGTTTAATGTTAACCCTTTTGAGTTTTGTACTTGATAAACCTAAATAATGAATACGTGAACCACATTCTACAAAAAAAATCATTAGAGGAGAGAATAAACCTTCAAGGCGCTTTGAACTTGTTGAATCTCGTGTGCATAACTTATATAATTTGAAGATGTCAAGATTTCAAGCACACCAACACATGAACTTGTAAATAAGTCAACAACCGGTAAAGCAAGATATCCATGGAGATCGCGACGAATTGCGCTGTCTTTTTGGGGAAATTGTTTTGGCGAGTAATTAGCCACATCTAGCGTCCATTCGGGCAGTCGTCGTCTAAATACTCTAGCAGGAGGACTAAGCTCTTCCTCTTCATGATCGTTATCCACAACATAGAGATTGTGAGGAGATTCTTTCCGATATGAAGTAAGTTGTTCCGTAATTACACCAAGACCAAATGGTTGGTCCATAGTTGTAAGTACTTGGTGCTTACCAACAACATGAGCAGGTGACCAAAATTGAACAATAACATGTTGCTCACGGAAAGTCAACTGCTTTAGTGCAACTATTATCATGTCTTGTATTATCTTCTTATGCGGGTTGATATTGTCTTCCCTCAGCTCAAAACCTGTAGATTAGACGAACAATTAACCATGTCTTATAAGTATGTACATATATCTCACTTCATTCTATTTATTTATTATTATTATTATTATTTTTTTAAGTTTTCCCCAATAAATGTATTATTTCAAAAAAGCGGTTAAGTACAAATGATGGGTGAAATCACACATCTCCGGCCCGTTAAATAGGCGGTAAAGCTAATATAACAAGACACTTCTATCATCTAAAAGAGAAAAACAAACAACTACTCACTAGATTACGTTTGACAAGTTTTTTAAAAGTTAACCAGTAGTATGTCATTTACTGTTTAAAATTGTTTTGATTGGTTGAATTTGTAAGTAAACATTTGTTTGAACAACTAAAATAAAAATATGGACATACCAAAGGGCTTGTGTTTTATTGTTACTTCATGTTGTGTGAGAAGCTCCTCAACTAAAATAGTTGTGGGTTCAAGTCCTGCTTAAGACATGTGAAATAGATTTGTAGTATAAATATTGTGAGATAGTGCCGTTCTAAAAAATAAAAATATTTACATTTAATTTGGGGTGTAAAATGAAGTTACCACTACAGACCTTTCTATATATAGAAATGAAAGAAAGAAAGACATACCATTGGTGATCATGGGTTGAGCTGATTCAGATTGAAAAAGTTCATCCTCATTTCCAAAGACGGCAAGTCGAGTCAGGTATCTGGACTCACCCGAAAACGACTGTACAGGCGGTTCGAAAGAAATATTCTTACTCAGCTCATTAATCCCAACCACGCCTATACCAGAAACAGAACCAAAACCCAGTGTTTTGCCTTCATCTGATGAATTTAAACTTTGGAGGTGTGAACACGAGCCCATGGACGTAAGCAAAATTTGTAAAGTAATGTACTAAATGTTCCACAAGCTCCAATTAGTAGATCTGAATTGGTCAACTTTTTAAACACAGTGGGGCCCATTCCGAATCCATTATCAATGTGATCCCCCCACCACTACGTATTTGTTTTTTTCATAGGCTTCACTTTCACGAATGGACCTTGAACTTGAACCCTCTATTCGAGGTCACTTGTATTTCTTCTTTTGTTTTTATATATAACACAGTTCAAACACTGATCAAGTACCCAAAATTATTTTAACCTTCTCACCTAAATTGAAGGTTAACTATTATTGTGGACAAAAGGTTTCGTTGTTTTGAGGTTCAAGTAAAATACATGTCAAATGTGCAATGTGCATTTTTAATTATTTGTAGAAGAAAACTTTTGGAAAAATTCAAAAAAAAGGCACCTCCAATTGACAGACAATATTATGCATTCCACCAAACATTTCAACAAAGTTAGGCCAACGTGTTTATGACGGTTCTCCAACTCAGGCATGTACTGCGTGTCTGCGTGATGTGTTGAACCAATCCAAATGGACCCACTCGACGCTGGGAATTTATTTCTATTTCATCTTCCTTTTTTACGATCAACATCATGTCAAGTTGGAAGTTTGGAACAAGTCCATATTTGCAATCGTAGGTCAAAAGAATATTGTCACAAATATATATATATATATATATATATATATATATATATATATATATATATATATATATATATATATATATATATATATATATATATATATATATATATTTATATATATATATATATATATATATTTATATATATATATATATATATATATTTATATANGGTCAATTCGGGTCAAAAATCATATTCGGGTCAATCGGGTCAACCCGAATTGACCCGAGTTCTAAACAAGGTCGGGTTCGGGTATGTTTTTTTAGCCTTGACCCGACCCGAACCCGACCCGAACCCGAGTTGACCCGACTAAACTAACACTTTACAATGTAAAATACTCGGGTTGACCCCAAACCCGAGTTGACCCGACCCGAATTGACCCGACCCGAGTTGACCCGAACCCGAATTGACCCGAACCCGAGTTGACCCGAGTTCTAAATAGGGTCGGGTTCGGGTATGTTTTTTAGAGGCTTGACCCGAGTTGACCCGACCTGAGTTGACCCGAACCCGACCGGGTCAACCCGAATGACAGCCCTAGAGACAGCTGGTTAATGAGAGAGAATATATTATTTTATTATAATCTGTGTGTATTTGTGTCTTGGGGTATTTTTAAATGATAAAAATAAATTAAAATTTATGAAAGAGAGAATGTATTGTAACGGTTGAAGGTAAATTAAAAGAAAAAATTTTAAAGAGAAAAAAAAAATTGATATGGAGTTGATGTAGCGAGGAAAAACTCCTCACCACACCTTCAACCCTTATCACGTCATCAACGAGTGACATATAATAGCCCAAAGTCACTATCAAAATAGGCCATTTGTGACACTTGCACACACTTTTTCTCCACCTCTTTCGATCAACTTAATTTTGGAAATCTCTCGACAGCTTCACCCTCTTACACACATTTGTCAAAATTCAAGTGAAGAAAAGGAATTTAGATATATATGCTCGTATGTCATAATATTTTACCTATATACATGTACCTGCACGTTAGTGAAGAGATCCAAGGAGAAGAAAAACTAAAATGAGAAGGATTTCTAGCCATACATTTCAAATAAGAGGGAGAATTTTAAGAGAAGATGCATCTACTCTTGTAGGTGCATCTCGAATGTATGATTGTGATTTCTTTTCATTATTCTTATTTTAATTTTTCTTATTATTTAATCTTAACTCTATATAATATATATATTGGTATATACACAGAATGGTGGACTAGAAATGACCTAATATTTAATGGATATGTTTTAAATGGTTCAACAACTTCACATAATTACAAGTCTCAGTTGGAGAAACGTCAAAAACACATTCGACTAGTAAGAATATTAACTTAGTTGGAACGTTAGCTGGTTGCATAAATTAATCCGTCAATTTGGGTTCTCTTTTTCTGACTTTTTGCAAAAGGTTATATTCTGTAAATATATAATACTAAGAGCACTAGGTGCAGTCCTCTTCGTGCCTCGCCGTGCCACGTTGGCATGCTCGCCATTGCTGCCCACCACCAGTGGCGGACCTAGCCAAGAATCCAAGGTGGTTCCTTGATATAGTTAAGGAATAAAAACAGTGAGCCAAATACCTTATATGTCGGGTCGGGTCCAGTAATTGTGATGACGTAGGAAAAGAACGGGAATTGGGTCGATCTATTCTATTTCGAAGCATCCGAAGCATAACTGCACACTCACACGATCTTTGCCGACAGATAGGTTTTACTTTGATTAAAGTTTTTTCAAGTGTAAAAGTCATTATAACGTGATTTAATGTTGAAAATTTGAATCAACGTTGAAAATTTCACAATTTTGCAATATAAGTACAACTGTAAATCATACGTACAAATTAAGTGAATCATTACCATAACTCGATTTTTACAAAAATTTGTGAATCATATTTGTGGTTTATAGGTTCGATCCAGTATTAATTGATGTCTATTATTGATCAACCAAATCAAAAATTATGAATCAATAGCTAATAAAAATCATTAGTACTGATTTAGTTTTAGCGTTTAAATAAATAGATGACTTCAGTAATATTTTTATTTAACATGGAATACATTTTAATTTTATTTGTAGAGCAAACTATTGAGTTTTTTAAACATAGTTATAAATGTAAAATGACGCATGTTTTTTTTGGAAATATTATACTACAATGTTTTGACTTTTGTGAAAATGTATATTGCGTAGGACTTAGGATCAAATGAGAAGAACTCTTAAAATGAGAAGGATGAGAAATAACTATAACCACATATTAAAGATGCATCGACTTGAATTAGATGCATCCCTAATCTTTTAGATGCACACTAATATATTTTCTAGCTAAAAATTAGATGCATATAAATATATTAGAAGCATTTTAGCAAGTTAGGAAAATCCTATGTATTTTTCGTCCTCTGCGAGTCAAATTTGTTGCAAGTACTACTTTGCATCGTTTTCACTTTAAAATTTCTTTTGAAACTAATTGGGATGCATCTAAATGTATAGAGATGCATCTAATTCAAGTCGACGCATCTCAAATATGTGGTTATAGTTATTTCTCATCCTTCTCATTATAAGTTTTCTTCTCACTGGATCCTTACCCTTCTGCGTAGTGTGAAGTTGTGAACTTTAACTGGATGTCTGGATGCACATACTGCGAAGTAAATAAAGTGTAGTCAGCGTAGGGATTAAAATAAAAAATCTCACAAACACAAGGCCCTAAGAACAAAATAAAGTATGTTAATAGTGGTCATCTTTTTCACAAAAAACAACCCGCTTAAAACCTCCATTAAAACTACTAGTTGATGCTTACTTTTCTATTGTTTTTTTGTTCCATTTTAGTCTTCTTTCTTTCTTCTTTCTCAAATACAAGGTGGTTCCTCATCATATTCTAAGGTGGTTCCTAATTTTTTTTATGCATAACCTCTAAAAGGTCTCGATTTGTAAGGTGATTCCAGGGAACCACCTTCCTATAACATAAGTCCGCCTCTGCCCACCACACCGCCCCCTTGCTTTTTCTCGCCACTTTAACCCTCGTCGTCTGCACGGCGAGGGTAAGATTTGTACGATTGTCAGGTTTCTTTTCTTTTTTTTCGATCTATAATCAAATTGTGTTTTTGTGTGTATATAAAGTGTGTGTGCGTGTGTCAAGAAGAAGAAGCGCAGGTTTATTATTATTATTATTATTATTATTATTATTATTATTATTATTATATA
>LBNU01019507.1:62351-85545 GCA_014162995.1 Artemisia annua
TTTTTTTTTTTTTTTTTTTTTTTTTTTTTTTTTTTTTTTTTTTTTTTTTTTTTTTTTTTTTTTTTTTTTTTTTTTTTTTTAGTTAAGTTTTTATTATTATTATTATTTTTAAACTTTTTTTTAAAAAATTTTATTATATTTTTATTTGAATAAAATGATTTTAGTTTATTTGGAAATTTGAATATAAAAATAAAGTTGTAAATGGTGGGCCCCAAATGAGTAAGTTGAGGTTAGTTGTTAGTTAGAGGGAAGGGTATGGTAACTAGGCAAAATTACTCATTTGAGGCCCACGGGTGCCACAACACCTTAACACCTCTTCACAACTAACCCCCTCCTCACTCACAATTAACCTCAACTTACTCATTTGGAGCCCACCACTTACAACTTTATTTTTTTTTTATTTCATTAAATAAATTAAATTCATTTTATAAATAATTAAAAATAATACAACATACTAATTTTATTTCATGAAATAAAAAAGTTACAATACGAAAGAAAAAAAATACGATACGACAATAAAAAAAATACAACGCATACTACTAATACGAAGATTAAACATTTTATTCGCTATCGTCGTCAGGGTCACGGAGACTTTGGTATTTCCTGGTTATTATTGCTTGTCTCCTGTGAATGATATCGGTTCTTACCGGGTCATTAACCAAGCTGGCATCTAGCATAAGCATCTGCATTTCCTGTATCTCCACCGCCTTTTCTTCCTTCTCCNAAGTTACAATACGAAAGAAAAAAAATACGATACGACAATAAAAAAAATACAACGCATACTACTAATACGAAGATTAAACATTTTATTCGCTATCGTCGTCAGGGTCACGGAGACTTTGGTATTTCCTGGTTATTATTGCTTGTCTCCTGTGAATGATATCGGTTCTTACCGGGTCATTAACCAAGCTGGCATCTAGCATAAGCATCTGCATTTCCTGTATCTCCACCGCCTTTTCTTCCTTCTCCAACGTCTTTGCTTCCTTCTGCAACGCCTTTTCTTCCCTCGTCCTCTTCATCTCATAACAAGCCACTTGAGCGTCTTTTGCTTGCGTATACTTTTTCGGATGATTGTCCTGAAAAAGTACTTGTTTGACTCCCATCGGAGCTCACCGCGCTCGACGTTTCCGTCGACTTTTGTTTCTTTCCAGCTCGTTTATTGTTTCTTTCGGGACGAGGTCGTTTGTCCGGACCGAATATATCCTCGAGACATGAAATGTCTATCAGTTCCTCGGCATCCCATTTCGGGTAATGTTTCAAGACCTCCCAAACATGCTCATACGTGAAACCCCTCGAACCAAAGCGTTCTTCGAAGTTCGCCTTGGCATTGTTGATATGATCGTGCTCATTTTCACCACTTCGACGCTTTATATGCTTATAAATAGCGTGGAATTTTTGGCAGTCGCCGTTAAGCCTCGTCCATTTAACGGTTAGCATGTTTTTGGTAAGAGGGTCACCCAAAGTTTGCTCGTTGAACGCCTAAGTAATTTCGTTCCAAAAGAAGTCTTCGCTACGGTCATTGCCCACTTCCAAGTCATCGTCGGTGTCTAAATTTACGACTCATTTTGCTTTTTGGGCTTTGGTTTTTTTGCCTCTACCATTAGCCGGTGAATGTGCTTTCGGTACTTTAAACTGTGGAGCGGATGGTTGTGATTCGAATGCTTGTTGTGGTTCGACTTGGGGTTGTGATTGATGAGTAGGAAACGAGGATGGTTGAGACGGGTTAAAAAATTGTGGTGCCATCATTCATTGAGAATGACTTGCGAATCCTTGTTGAAATGCAAGTTGTTGGTTAGCATAAACCTCCACCGGATTGTAAGGTTGGGAACCGTATGGCGATGAAGAATGTGGGGAATTTTGCGACGAGGGAGTAGAAGAATTTGACGATCCCCCGTATTGTCGTTGGTTTGAATTTAGGAGGTTCGTGAAATACCCTCCTTCGTTCGGGTTTTGAGACATTTTTTTGGTTTTTTGGAGTTGAGATATAGAAGTGTTTATTTTGGGTTGAATTGTAGTGAGAAAATTGTGTCGGAATGATTTGGTATTTATATAGTTTGTGTAAGTTTATAAGAACAAAAAAGAAGAAAAAAATAGCCGTTTATGTATAAACGGTAATATAGCCGTTTCAAAATAAATATTGCATGTCCCTTTTTCACTTTTCGTCAGAATTTCAGCTCGTCGTCTGCACGAGTAGGAGTGAAGTGGCGAGCAGTGGCGGGGGGGGGGGTGGCGGCAACGAGCAGTGGCGAGTTGGTTTGGCCATCCACGTAGGAGTGACGAGGCTTAACGGCGAGCCATACCCTTCCCTCTTAGGGAGATTAGTTGTGGAGGTTTTTTAAAATAATGTGTCACCCTGTGAGCCCCAAATGAGGAGGAGAACTTGCTCACTACACCTAATGCTCTATACATTATGCTGTATGCTTTAATTAACTGTTCAAAAGAGCTTTAAACCTCCCGTCGGCAGCGAGGTCATCGATATTTTTTCTTTTGACCTGGTTCAAAATGGTCAGTCGACATTTTTTTTAATAAAAAAACCTGGTTTAAATAGTGATTTAATCCTTGTAAATTTCTATTAAAAGATTTAATACATGTTTTATGTTATACTTCATAATAATCACTACAGTCACTCCTAAAATAAATTTTCGTGTTTTTGTTTTAGGATGTCACATAATAAATGTTTATTTTGTGCTTCAACAAATTAAATTGGAGCTTAGTGAGTAATGATAATATTTAATTGGTGAATAATATAGTTATTAGAATTTCTCAAAACATTGTATAATTTGAAAGTTAACATTTATTTACAAACAGAAAATTGTTATATATTTATTTTGTTTGAATCTAGAAAAAGTCATAAAACAAGGCATAATTGAGGGAGACTTTTAAGCAACCACCAGTTCATATAAATTAGAAGAAAATTTTAGTCTCATTCAAAAAACGTTTTTAGACTTTCTTATTTAAAACCTTATCCTTAAAGTTTATATTACAATTTTATTGGATTTCTTGTAGTATGCTTGGTGACCCTTGTGTTTCTAGTCAGGTATAGAAAATAGGGTTAATTGTGTACTGGGTAGTACGTGACCATCTGAACCTAGTATGCATGATTGACTATAGGATGACCATTCCTTATTAGTTGTTGTCCTATGTGATACAACCAGTTGAGGTTGTATCGAGATAGGGCACCACTTCAAGCGGGCGCGAGCTCCATAAGAATATTATAGAAGAGAATTATTTGTTTGACAAAGCTATATTTCATTCATTATTGTGGCTCGGTATTTATAACCCTTACAATGACCTAAACAATGACAATTAACCTAATAATGATAACGGGCTTAGCCAACGACAAACATGACATAACAATTAAGATAGATAAAGATAACTTAGCCCGCGACATAATCCTTATGCCATACGGGAGTAGACACCACACTCTTGGGTCGACCCTTTTCAGCAGGCTCGGTCGTAACATTCCCCGCTCCTTCAAAAGTCACCTTGTCCTCAAGGTGTTGCTTTGAACGCCCGTGATTCCCGGATCCCATGTTCTGTTGGAGTATGCTCGTGTCATAATAACTAATTATATGGCTAGACATATGTGAGCCTATGGGGTCACACACATATACACTTAGGTACCGCTTTATATGTCGTGTTTATTGTATTTGCGATATATAAATAACCTTACGTAACTAGGGATCACTATTGGGCTTCTAATGACTAAGTATAGTACTTAATCTATTGGACTTGGAAAAACATATGGGAGGCCCATATGAGCCCATTGATGGCCGGCCATGGGGAGACTTCCAAGGGAAGTTTGGTTTTGAAATTTGGTCAAATATATGGGAGTTATATTCTCATTAATCCCATAACTATTTCCTAATTTCTCTCCCCCCCCCCCTCTCTCCCTCAAAGTCACGGCACAAAAATAAACTCCCTCCTAGGGTTTTTATTTCATTGATCTCTTGCTTTGAATCTTGTTCATTCAAAGGCAATAGAAAGGTTACGGGGTTAAGGACTAGCATCAAAGGGGTATACAAGGAGGTGTAGTGTGTTTCACACATAGAGGTGATCAACCTTATTGATCATTTGGGTTTCTCATTCCATTCGTGGTGGTGTGATTGTTGGTGACTCCCGGTGCACGCTACAAAGGTATAACTATGTTGTGTTTGTTATTTGATTAATCATATTGGCTATATGGATCCGTGTGGGTGATGTTGTTCCGCTGCGTTTATTTGATTCATATGTATTTTATATTCAAACATCACCTATAGTGGTATCACGAGCCATCATATGTGCCATATGATTATCGGGTACGTGTAAAATGGCCTAAAACGCATGTTTTTTGATTGTTTTGTGAAACGATTTCAATTCAGGCCCTAAGGCTTAATTTTCTGTGGTAAAATGATAATTAAAAGGTCCTAACATCAGTGGGTTTTGAACCTAAGGCCATTTGACACGAGTACCAAACGGGGTTTTAATTCTAGTTAATTAATTTCTTCGTTTTCGTTGGCTAACAATTTATTTCTTGTCATTTATTTTGTTTCCATGGCAAATACATGCATGTTTGTCCATGGAGTTAGCCAACACCATGTTTTAATCATAATATTATGGTATTATTATGTTTTATATGCAAAGCCGATGAAAACCTAGACCACTTGTGACATGAATTGTTGTGGATGTTGTTTAATTTCATGTTTTGGGGTTTTTGCCATTGTTTCGGCACTTATGTAATGATTTATTTTTTGGTTGTAGCCATTGTTTGGGCACTTTTACAGTAGCTAGAAAGTAGATTAGTTGTATTTTACTTTCAATCTTTTGTAATCATTGCTTGGTGGCGAAAGGCGAAAGAGTTCTTGACATCATGGCTGAAAATAACTGCTGGAACACCTGTTGGTAAAATCGACTTTCTGGAAGATTGGTAAGGAGTTATGGGCTGAAATTTTTTTTGCAGGTACCCAAGACATAGGCCCACAACTTTCTAGTTTTGTGCTAAGCCCGTAGATGCCTCCTTCCTGGTCTGGTCGGCCTCACAACACAGAAATTCTGGAAATTCAGCAGCCTACTTTCATGTGCATAATGGGCTTTTAACTTGCTCTTGATTGTCTTGGAGCAAGTGGGAGTCCTCCGTGTGGTTGTGTGGTTTGTCCCTAGTTGACTCTTGGTTCTCGTGATGGCTCACGAGACCGAGCATAGGTTTATTCATCGGTTGAGGCTTTGCATATTGTGGTTGTGTGTTTGTGATTTTGTTGTTTATATATCTTGTGATCATATGTAAATTGCAAAATAGTTTTCTAAAAACTTAAAGGTAAACACAAACCATCTTCAAACTAAGTCTTTTGATTTAGTTTAAAATAAGTTTATGAAACTTAAAATCATTGGTTTTAAAAATAACACTTAATCATGTTATGTATGTTATTTCATTTATGTATTGTCCAAAACTTATTATCCACTTAGGATGAATATTAGTCTTGAAAATGGACAACTCGACACACATAAATTAAAACAATGATTAGACCTAAGTTAAGAAAAGTTTTTAACTTGTGCTACGAAGGATGAATGCATGCTCCTTTCGTACACCTTTGATCCACATCAAAACTTTTACCCGTCAAAATTTAAGTCATGCCGTCCAATTTTGAGAACACTTGAGATTACCTTTTGCCTATGCGTGGGACCTAGGTTGAATTGTAACCCAAGGTGACTATTCTCTATGCGTGGGACCTAGATATATTCTCGCACGTTCTTAAATTGGATGACTTAATCGAGTTAAGCGGTGAGACCTTAACCCGAGGCAAAGATGGGACTAAACATGCCAGCTTGACACTCGTTGCTTGTTCACTAGTGCCATGAGTCCCATAAAGATCTAAGAGTTGCACTTGTAATGCAATTGGTCGACGTTACCTACCTATTGAATCCTCCGTCACTTGCAGATCAACTGGGGTGATGGTGGAACCTCAATGAGGATCTTAGCCTTTTTCGTAAAATTAATTGTTTTAATATTGTAAACATGGGTAGTTAATTTTAAAAAGGATTAATTATTGAAACTTACTAAAATCTGAACTTTGTTTTTTTTTTAGATGACAACTCCAAATCAAACCATGAACAACTCGTCAATCAGATCAATTCTCGAGAAAGAGAAATTGAATGGTAACAACTTTTTGGACTGGTACCGCAACCTGAGGATTGTCCTCAGGGCTGAACAAAAGTTTTACCATCTGGAAGAAGCTTTACCTGAAGCACCTGCAGCTAATGCCACTGCTGCTGTTCGAAACGCCTACACTCGTAGGTGCAACGAGCAACAAGAAGTGGCTTGTCTCATGTTGGCAAGCATGATTCCTGAGTTGCAAAAGAACTTGGAGAACCTTGCAGCATTTGACATGCTGAGAGAACTGAAAGTAATGTTCGAACAGCAAGCAGAGCAGGAACTATTTGACACGGTCAAATCTTTCCATGCTTGTAAGCAGGAGGAAGGACAATCGGTCGGTAGCTACGTCATGAAAATGAAGGGCTATCTGGACCAGATGGACCGACTGGTATATCCCATGCCTCAGATCCTTGAAGTGAGCTTGATACTTACCTCACTGTCGAAGGATTATGACCAATTTGTGCAAAACTATAACATGCACAGCATGGGAAAAACCATTGCCGAACTGCATAACATGTTGAAACTTGCAGAGAAAGGCATGCCCAAGAAGGCTCCAGCTGTCCTAGCTATCAACAAACGCAGAATTCAGAAATAAAACAAGGGAAAACCGCTGGCACCTGGCAAGGGACAAGGGAAAGGCAAGGCTCAGCTTGCTTATGCCGCCAAACCCAAAATTCCCCCACCTGCCAAGAAGGAGCACCCAGCAAAGGACACAGTCTGCCACCACTGTGGAGTGGTCGGGCATTGGAGGTACAACTGTGCTCCCTACCTGGAAGGACTGAAGAAGAACAAAGCTAGCGGCGCTAGCACATCAGGTATCTTCACAATAGAACTTTACACTTTTCCTAATAACTCATGGGTATATGATACTGGTTGTGGTACTCACATTTGTAATGATGTGCAGGGACTTAGGAAGAGTCGGAAGCTGAAACAAGGAGCTTTACATCTGTACGTTGACAATGGCGATCGTGCAGCTGTGGAAGCAATAGGAAGCTATGATTTAATCCTTCCTAATGGACTAGTTATTGTTTTGAATAATTGTCATTTTGCACCTACTATCACTAGAGGTGTTGTTTCACTTTCGATTTTGAAAGATGATGGTTACATTCATAATTTTATGGATTTTGGCATTTCTGTTTCTAAGGATAATGTTCATTATTTTAATGCTATTCCTCGTGATGGCATTTTTGAAATTGATATGTGTGGTAATCTTTCAAGTAATAGTTCTATATATGATGTTAGCAACAAGAAATCCAAACGTAATTTGGATTCCACCTTTTTATGGCATTGCCGTCTTTGCCACATAAACAAGAAACGCATTACGAAGCTGCAACGCAATGGGCTTTTAGAGTCAACCGACCATGAGTCGTTTGATAAATGCATTTCTTGCATATCTGGTAAAATGGCATGAAAGCCTTTTTCCCATGTTGGTGAAAGAGCAAAAGATCTACTTGGACTCATACATACTGATGTATGTGGCCCATTTAGAACAATGTCTAGGGAAGGAGCTAATTACTTCATTACTTTTACTGATGATTTAGTAGATATGGTTATGTTTACTTGATTAAACATAAACATGAAGCCTTTGAAACATTCAAAGTATTCCAAAGTGAAGTAGAAAATCAACTTGGCAAGACCATTAAGGCTCTTCGATCCGATCGAGGAGGTGAATATATGAGTCAAGAGTTTTTAGATCATCTAAAAAGGTGTGGGATCGTCTCACAATTCACTCCTCCATATACACCACAACACAATGGTGTGTCTGAAAGGAGAAATCGAACTTTGCTTGACATGGTTCGATCTATGATGAGTCTAACAACATTGCCAATGTCCTTTTGGGGTTATGCTCTAGAGTCTGCTGCTCGCATACTCAATATGGTTCCAACTAAGAAGGTTGATAAGACTCCATACGAAATATGGCATGGGAAGGTCCCTAATCTGTCTTACTTGAAAGTCTGGGGTTGTGAGGCTCTCGTAAAACGAGACACGCCTAACAAACTTGAGTCCAGATCTATCAAGTGTATCTTTGTAGGATACCCAAAGGAAACAATGGGTTACTATTTCTACTACCCACCTGAGAACAAAATATTTGTTGCTCGATATGCTGAGTTTCTTGAGAGCAGTCTCATTTCACAAGAAGCAAGTGGGAGCACAGTAGACTTTGATGAACTTCAAAGCGAAGATGCACAACCTTCTAGTGACACTAGTGAACATCAAAATGAGACTGAACATGAAAGTGTTGAGCCTCTTCGAGATGTTGCTCCCATTCGTAGATCCGAAAGGATACCTCAAGCACCTGAACGATATGGTTTCTATATCGATGCTGAGGAACATGAGTTAGGGGATCATAGTGAACCCGCTAACTATCGAGAAGCTATATCGAGTCCTGAACGCGGTAAGTGGAACGAAGCTATGAATGTGGAAATGAAATCCATGAAAGACAATGATGTCTGGGTCGAGGTAGACCTACCTCCCAATGCTAAGACCGTTGGGAGTAAATGGCTCTACAAGATAAAGACCGACGTGGATGGAAATGCACATACCTATAAAGCTCGTCTTGTAGCAAAAGGTTTCACTCAAATCTACGGAATTGACTATGAAGAAACCTTCTCGCCTGTTGCAGACATTAAAGCAATTAGGATTCTTATAGCCATAGCAGCGTACTATGACTATGAGATTTGGCAAATGGATGTCAAGACTGCCTTCTTGAACGGTCACCTAAACGAAGACGTTTATATGGTGCAACCCGAGGGCTTCGTGAATCCTAAACATCCCAACAGAGTATGCAAACTTCAAAGGGCCATTTATGGCTTGAAGCAAGCATCTAGGAGTTGGAACAAAAGATTTGATGAGGAAATCAAAAAGATTGGTTTCACTCAAAATCTTGATGAGCCATGTGTATATATGAAAACTAGTGGAAGTATAGTCGTGTTCCTAATCTTATATGTCGATGACATATTACTCATGGGAAACAATATTCCAATGCTACAAGATGTAAAATCCTGGCTTGGAAACTGTTTTGCTATGAAAGATTTAGGAGAAGCATCGTACATACTTGGAGTCAAGATCTACCGAGATAGATCAAAGCGGTTAATCGGCTTGTGTCAAAGTGCATACATTGACAAAATCCTGAAACGATTTAGGATGCAAGATTCCAAACGTGGAAGTCTTCCAATGCAACCAAATACGGAATTGAGTAAGACTCAAGGACCCTCTACACCCGCCGAGGTGAAGAGGATGAAGGGAATCCCTTATGCTTTGGTTGTGGGATCCATCATGTATGCGGTTAGGTGCACTAGACCTGATGTAGCGTTCTCTCAGAACCTAACGAGTAGATTTCAACATAATCCAGGAGAATGTCACTGGACTGCTGTTAAGAACATAATGAAGTATCTGTGAAATACTAAAGATATGTTTCTTGTTTATGGTGGTGATGTCGAACGTGAGCTCAGTGTTACTTATTACACTGATGCAAGCTGGGAGACAGATGGTGATGACATCAAATCCCAGACAGGACATGTTTTCGTCATGAATGGAGGTGCTGTTGACTGGAAGAGTGCCAAGCAAAGCACACTTGCGATGTCCTCTACAGAAGCTGAATATATAGCTGCTTCAGAAGCTGCAATGGAGGCAGTTTGGATACGGAAATTCATTTCTGGGCTTGGCGTTGTTCCCATCAATGAACGACCTATGGATATGTACTGCGATAATTCCGGTGATATTATCATAGCCAATGAACCAGGTGTTCTTANAAGCACACTTGCGATGTCCTCTACAGAAGCTGAATATATAGCTGCTTCAGAAGCTGCAATGGAGGCAGTTTGGATACGGAAATTCATTTCTGGGCTTGGCGTTGTTCCCATCAATGAACGACCTATGGATATGTACTGCGATAATTCCGGTGATATTATCATAGCCAATGAACCAGGTGTTCTTAAGGGTGCCAAACATTTTCGTCGGAAAGTTCACTATATTCGAGAAGTTATCGAAAGTGGTGGTATTCATCTCCTCAAAGTTCACACAGATTACAATTTAGCTGATCCTTTTACTAAACCAATGTCTTGTACCAAACATGTGGAGCATGCTAGGAACATTGGGCTGCGACCTGCTAACAGTTTCATGTAAATCTGTTTTTAGTATTTTAAATAATTGGAATGTTGAACAGTTTATATCTTTAATGAATTGATGTAATGGTTATAGTCGTTTTCATTCATATCAACTGTATTCCATTTTTAAATGTTTAATCCATGAATAATTTAATTATTCTAAAACTGTCCATTGCCAGTTGAAGATACGGGAGTATCATCGAATTAAGGCAAATGTGAGCGTGTTGGTGAATTATTCACCAAACTCACATGTTGTTCATTGTGATGAACATTGGATTGACCCAACCTACGAGTATTCACTACATGGATCGGCGTCAATAGTGAATCTCGCAAATGGTTATGTCTCTTATCCTTAGACTTGAGATGCAAGTAGGTCTTGCATGTATGGAATTTCATTCTTTGATATGGTTAAACGCTGTCCTAAATAAGGTAGTTATAAAAACCATCTTCAGGAGTGATATGAAACGCATGAATGACACGTGCAGTCAAAATAGGATTTGTTCCTCCACATGTCATGGAGTTAGATACTATTGCGCCCCTCGATGAATTGAACAGATGTTTGTATGGCCGTACCCAAATGAGATTAAGATGAATCTTAATTCACTTGGTAATCATGTTCAATATATAGATCGAGAAACATAATAGTTGAACAATTAGAATGACATTTGATCCATGTCTAATGTTCAACACGGTATCTGTAACAAAAGGATGGATGACATTAAAACCATTTAAACTTGAGACGTTTAAGAAACTACCCTCACATATTTCTAGGGGCATTGGCGTGTTGCTAGACGCTAACCTTTGCTTGTATAATTACTTGATTATTATGACGTCGCAAGTGGGAGCTGTTGGAGTATGCTCGTGTCATAATAACTAATTATATGGCTAGACATATGTGAGCCTATGGGGTCACACACATATACACTTAGGTACCGCTTTATATGTCGTGTTTATTGTATTTGCGATATATAAATAACCTTACGTAACTAGGGATCACTATTGGGCTTCTAATGACTAAGTATAGTACTTAATCTATTGGACTTGGAAAAACATATGGGAGGCCCATATGAGCCCATTGATGGACGGCCATGGGGAGACTTCCAAGGGAAGTTTGGTTTTGAAATTTGGTCAAATATATGGGAGTTATATTCTCATTAATCCAATAACTATTTCCTAATTTCTCTCCCCCCCCCCTCTCTCCCTCAAAGTCACATCACAAAAATAAACTCCCTCCTAGGGTTTTTATTTCATTGATCTCTTGCTTTGAATCTTGTTCATTCAAAGGCAATAGAAAGGTTACGGGGTTAAGGACTAGCATCAAAGGGGTATACAAAGAGGTGTAGTGTGTTTCACACATAGAGGTGATCAACCTTATTGATCATTTGGGTTTCTCATTCCATTCGTGGTGGTGTGATTGTTGGTGACTCCCGGTGCACGCTACAAACGTATAACTATGTTGTATTTGTTATTTGATTAATCATATTGGCTATATGGATCCGTGTGGGCGATGTTGTTCCGCTGCGTTTATTTGATTCATATGTATTTTATATTCAAACATCACCTATATGTTCTTCGTTGAATCCCTTTTGATGACACCAAGTAAATGTGGTAGTCACGAATTTGTTTGGCGAGTTCTTCCACAAGAGATTTAACATTGGCCCACTCCTCATCAGGTTGGGCTGCTTCTAATCTACTATCAAAGTTAGCTTGATCCCCTACAATAGCTTCTGACCCCTTCAACTGATCTGGCGTAAACTCCTCTGGTTGGTGAATCAATGCAACAAATCCCTGGGTACTAGATTTTGGTAAGGCTAAATTAGCTTCTTGTAACTTCAAAACATCACCATTTTCCATCTTGAAAGCCATATTTACACCTTCAAAACTCTTCTTAATAACCTCAATCTTAGAGTTTGATTTATTTGCTTCTCTAGAAGCTTGATCCACTGAGATAATTGGCTTTTGCAAGAGTGAAACATCCATTTGGCTTTCAGCTAAATTCTCTTCATCAGTTACAGCTTCTTCTACGTCGTCATGCTGCACAAATGGCTCAGGCTTTGGTAATAGTGCAGCATCCATTTGGATTTCACTTAAATTATCTTCGGTGCTAACAGGTTCTTCTTCATCTTCCTTTTCCAAAAATGGTGCAGGTTTCCTTACCATGGTGATACGACCCGACTGTTTTTGAGCGAACACACCTGTTACGATGTCGTTTGTTTTGAAGGATGAGGTTGACCATTGGTCTTCCAAACGAGCCTCAGTAATGTGTGCCAAGGAAAAAGCGTCACCTAGCGTAGTAGGTCTTGACACTAGGAGTTCCAGTTGTAATGCCGGTTTAAGACCCGAGATATAAAACGATATCAATAAGTTATCTGATATACCCGTGACACAATTCATCAAATTTTCAAACTCACTTTGATATTGTGCCACCGTACCCATTTGCAACAACTTAGAAAGCGCGCCTTGCGGGTCCTCGTACTTACATGGTCCAAAACGATTAAGAACACTCTCCAAAAAAACATCCCAAGTCGTGATTAAATTGTTACGCGTCATCCAACGAAACCATTCTGCCGCGTCCCCTTCGAGATTAAAACCCACCACACGTAGTTGTTGCTCGACCGGTGTATTCAAAATAGTAAAGTACTCACTGATAAAGAAGATCCAACTATTAGGATCGGACCCCGAAAACTTCGGCACATCCGGCCATATAAAACATGGTAGTGTCGAAGCAAAGGCGTCATCACCGCCACCCTGATCGGGACTTGTGACCTGAATAAACTCTTTAGTAGCCTGTTCTTTGAGCAACAGTCGAATAGTGTGTTCCTCCATGAGATCGATTAAATTATTCTTTACACTAAAAAGAGGTAATCACGTTGGTTATGGTTCAAAGATCCGACCAACAAACACTAAAATATCTTGATTATGGAATCAATAACAAAAAGTAGCACCAGATCCAAAAAAATAGATCGAATAAAGGAATCCTTAATTAAATAAACCCAATATGTATATTACCACATGCAGTAGATGACAAAGGAGAGCATGCATTATATACTAACAAAGATAGATGCATAAACAGAATGAATTAGAAGCTGCAGTTGATGCAAAAACCGAATGAACAGTACTTTTTTTTTGGTTGCAATGAAAGCACCAGTTGATACGACCCGTTGAGGTTGTATCGAGATAGGGCACCACTTCAAGCGGGCGCGAGCTCCTTAAGAATATTATAGAAGAGAATTATTTGTTTGACAAAGCTATATTTCATTCATTATAGTGGCTCGGTATTTATAACCCTTACAATGACCTAAACAATGACAATTAACCTGATAATGATAACGTGCTTAGCCCATGACAAACATGACATAACAATTAAGATAGATAAGGATAACTTAGCCCGCGACATAATCCTTATGCCATATGGGAGTAGACACCACCCTCTTGGGTCGACCCTTTTCAGCAGGCTTGGTCGTAACACTATGACCATTAGGCGACTCGTAGTATGAAGACCTAGTTAGGAGTGCGAGCCATGATAATATGTAGCAACTTATTAGCAAGAGGTATTCTTCCCTGAACCCTTTGCATTTACCATATGCAAGCTATTATTACGGCTTGTCTATAGTCGTAGTAATAGTTGTTAGTGACCAACAAGCACATTAGTGTTAAAGGAGAATACTAAGGCGCAATGTTGCAAAAATCGTGAATCGGTACTGAGGCGGTCGAGGGCCTTGTAGCGATTTTTAGCCGATTAATCGGCCCTAAACCTTGTAATCGCCGATTAATCGGCCGATTACCTTGTAAATCTCTCCAAGTTCCAGGGCCTTGTAGCTTGTAATCGCCGATTAATCAGCCTTGTAGGCCGATTTTTGCAACACTGCTAAGGCGTATCTCTCGGATTAGTAGGAGACTTAATGACTGTGGACTGAGTAAAGGGCACCTCCCACCACAAAGGGACCATAGGATAGGTTAGGATAACAAATAAGCCTATCGACTTCCGATGCTCCCTTAAGATCGTGATTAAACATTGCACATAAGATCATAATAATCAAACTTAGGATTATCATCCCTATTAGTTGATTACCACTAAACATTCCATTAGATAATTTAGGATTTATTAAATACGTAAATCTAATCATTCAAAATGCAACGTGTTAATTTAATGCTTTCTTAGGTAGAATGTCATTTAAATTAGACAACTAGATATTGCATAATGTTCTTAGGGTCGACACTCGGACTTACTTTAGGTGTACTACACGTGACCGGGTACACTTCCCGTTAGTATGTGTTAATCCTAGATAGATTCTAGTTTATAAATTTAAAACAGGATTTAAACGCACAATCTCCATATGTGGTTTCTACAAATAGCTGTCGGTTTTGATACTGTAAAACCCTAAAAATTCGGAAACCTAAAATTTGGTATGAATTTGAAATTTTTATAACTTTACGATACGTTAAAAGTAATTGATAACCTAGATTAATCAATTTGTTACACTTAAGATAATTAATCAAATTAGCTATACATTTAAAAGCCTTGACCCATTTTAAACTACACTTATGAGACCCATTTAAAAGTTTTAAAAACCCTTTAATCCATAACAACCTAACCGAACCCCCTTAAATGTCAAATAAAGCCCAAGTTTATGACCCATCAAGACCCATTAAACGACATTAAACTACACATTAGGCTTCCATCTGTTTTGATGCTTCCTTATGTTTTGACGCTTCCTGCTGCTTTGACTGTCTTCTTTCACATTTTGATCTTCATCTTTGATTTTTATCTTCACTGATTCGTTTATTCGTAGTGGGCATTCTTATCATGTTTCTGAGTCTAGGCGTGCAGTTCAATGGAGCACATGATTGGTGATTACCTTAGTAGGAAACGAGTTGGTGATTGGTGATCGGCCCATTTTTCATTTATATCTTTCCTTTTACGTCTTGATACATTTTTGCTATTTTCTGTTATATTTCTGGAATTTCTGATTTGAACCTGCTATTAATTTTAAGTCGGAATTTAGTCCTTATCATCATATCTGCCTATATTCTTAATTGTGATATGTTATCTGTTATATATATGTTCCGCATATGTTGGATTCAGTTTGAAATGATCGGTCATTATTGAAGAATCTGAAATGTCCTGAACCTTTAGAATCGAGTCATGAGAAACTAACCTTCTGTTCGTTTGAATCGTTTTCAATTCCTTTCGTGATTTGGTATGTTTCTATCCGATTCTTTTTAATTTAGCGGACGAAATTTTATTTTTAGAGGGGAAGAGTTGTAAACCCTAAAAATTCGGAAACCTAAAATTTGGTATGAATTTGAAATTTTTATAACTTTACGATACATTAAAAGTAATTGATAACCTAGATTAATCAATTTGTTACACTTAAGATAATTAATCAAATTAGCTACACATTTAAAAGCCTTGACCCATTTTAAACTACACTTATGAGACCCATTTAAAAGTTTTAAAAACCCTTTAAACCATAACAACCTAGCCGAACCCCCTTAAATGTCAAATAAAGCCCAAGTTTATGACCCATCAAGACCCATTAAACGACATTAAACTACACGTTATTGTGTTCCCATTTATTTAAACGTGTATCTGCTTTGTTTCTTTCCTTCATTTGACAATCAGAAAAAAAAACACAACCTTCAAAAACGATTCTTGCTGCTACTTTCTTTACTATTGAAACACAACAAATCCAACAAACACAAACCGAAATAATTGACTTGCTGCTGCTCGCTTGTTCCTCCTCCTCCATTCGACAACACCAACCAAAAGAAACCCTAATCAATCTCTGCTGCTACTTTTGTTTCTATTAATCGACCATGACGTATTTTCTAAAAACTGTTTAGTGTTTTTGTAATCATATTCATTCGACCCATCCTTGTTTGTTTTAATCGATAATGTTTCAGATTACCCAACTCTAGTATTCGTCCTATATTCTAGTTATTTCAAATCATTTCTATTTACATCGTTATCGGTTGGTTCGTTTGTTTGATTACTCGTTTCTCATGATTCGTATTCATTGACCTTAATTTGTTTACTATGATTTGAACCTTTGTTTATGATCCATTTGTTATGACCCATTTGATTTGAACCATTGATATAATCCTTTTGTTGTGATCCATCTGATAAGATCCTATAGTTATGACCCCTTTGTTTTGATCCTTTTGATTTGACCCATTGCTCAAGGTACTATTCCTAGCCATGGAGGTCACATGGCCATGTCATTGAGGCACCTATGGCATGACACTTTCTGTGGAGTTGTGATTGATCCACGGCCTTTCCCTTATCTGTATCTGTGGCCATTATCTGAGTATGTATGCTAGCCTTGAGCTAGGGTATGTGCTAATCTGTTTTACAGGGGAGCGTATGGATGCATCTTAGGTAATCTGTAACGATATCTGGTGATTGGTAGGTGTGTGACCCTATACCCCATCACAATCTGGTACATTGGAGTCTGCAGCTCCATGTATAATAAAGGAATTGACGGTATAATGAATTGTGAAATGAAATTATTGATTGTTTGTTTTGGTCTATTCATGTGTCATGTTTAGACACTTTGAGAACTTCCGTTACTATCCCTTTTAGCATTTTTGTATTATTCTTTGACTTTCATTCTCATATGACCCTTCATATTCTTTATGACATTGTATTTCAGCAGGTTTTCATTGGATTGTTTGTTTATCATTTATGTTCAGTTATCTTTCATATGTTTATATCTGTTCACTGAGCGTTAGCTCAGCCGCTGTAGTATACTTGTAATCTTAGCTTATATGGTTCTTGTGTTTATGATTGAATTAATGGAAGAAAGTTTAGAGAGAGAAATAGGTTGGGAGGAATTCCTAGAGAGAGAAAGAGAAGAGAGAAAAATGAGAATGTTAGATTAAGTGAAAGGAAGCTCCAACCCTTCCCATGTGTGGGAAGGGCTTTATATAGTTACAATAAAACGATCTCCTACGAGCTGTGGATCGGGTGTACAGTGGGTAAAGACCCGTCTGTCCTCCACGATATTACTTAAACTAACCTAATTCTACGATAACTAAATAAATACAAATAAACCTACGAGCTAGTTTAATGCTAATATATCATCGGGGTGACCGAGTCTTTCATAGGAATATTCGTATTCCTAACAATCTCCCCTAAGGGAGGTTACCCTGGAAATTACAATTCGAATTCTAGCATTCTATTCTGTGAATTTAAGACTTCTAGCTCGTAGTCATTGATTCTTCAAAGTTTTTAATCATTGTGCTTCCAGCAGTGGACTTTTGATGACTTGTTCAATGTGTTGGATGATCTTTGACACTTCTTTGAGTTTATCATCCAAATGAGTATCTCCCATTCATTTTTGTGTAGTAACGTCTCCATGTGATGTGGACATCTTAGTATTGGCATGCTCACACTTGTCAGGATCATGATCTTCAGCATCAGAGTTGTGGAAGCATAGTTGAGGCCCATTCAATGATCATGATTTCTTTAAATATGATGTCGAAGTGTGAGTATGAGGTGATGGATCGGCATCTTTTCTGCAATCAGCAACAATTGCCAAATATTCCTGCATAAGACAGTTAGCAATAAAACGTCCGGTACTTACAGGTTCGGACTTAGAGATTGTTAACAGCATAATGTGAAAACTTTCTCTAAACTTTACCAAGGCCGTTCCTAAATCGGATACCCTCGAAGGGCTTACAAGATCTACCGAAGTAGATCAACGATTAGGTGAGTCGCTGGAGATCACTCCACGACTGTAGTCCGTTTTGAAACCGCCACGATCACTAAGCGTAATCCACAAAGAATTACCGAAGTGACCTGCTTTCAGGGCTGATTGATGTTGACCCTGGCAGGAATTTCCACTCAATCACTGGAAATTACATACGTATATTCCCTCATAAGTGTTCTTGGCAGATTGCTAAGATCTACGTAGGACACATAATATCACAGCTAGTGTCCTTAATGTTGAACAACCAGTGTAGAAGTGACATGTGTTCCTATGAGATCCTTTGATGCATCTCGGGGCTCTAGACTCGATAAGTGCATTATTTGGTCGTCAGAGACTTGTGCGGTGTCTCCTGTTTCAATATCAACATGGCTCGTAATGAACGGTCGATAGATTATGCAGGGTTCCCCGTGAGAATGAAACAAGCTCTTTTGAGAGAACTTGAGTGGCTAGAAGGTTTAGTGCAGTGCGTCACTGGGTCCATGACGTCTTGTCTTCAATACCGGTGTCGCTTTAGCAACAACTAGTAACATATGAATTGAACCCGGTTTCTGCCCTAAGGTTGAATAATGGGAGGGCTATTTCTTTTCACCCTTTCTCATTTCATTTCTTTTTAATTCTTCAACCCCTTCTTTCTCCTTTCTCACATTACTCCTTTTTTCATAATCATACCTAAGGAATTTCTAATATTATCTATTCGGAGTTGTCCTTGGGTAGATCCCTCCGGCTCTGGCGGATCATAGGACGGTTTTTCCTAACCTTAGCCACCTTATAACTTCATGACTATCCTATGTTGCCATCAACCAAAACATTGAAAATTCTCTCAAAGCGTTTATGAATAAAACACATTTTGCTAACACTTTGAGAGTTTTATGATTTTCAAATGCTTCCCCTTAACATGTGCTCATATGTTTTCATTTAAAATTTGCACATGTTGGGTAGAGTTGCACTTTTTGAATTGATCCGCCTTAAGTGAACAAGACCCATTCGAGACACGTTTACATCACTAGTTGAACTAGCTTGAAATTATTACACGTCCTGATCAAGTTCACAAAAGGTTTCTCGAAACGGTACATTCTACTTAGACCAGTCCTCTTCGAGACACGCTTACATCACTGGTTAAACCTGCTTGAAATTATTACCCGGCCAGGACTAGTCCTTTTGATTCATGACAGTTTTCGTCAATTCATTGGTAAAGTCTGAGTCACGCTCACATGAGATGCCAAATCCTTTTGTTACCACAAGCCATTTTGCTCCCCCTCAATATGTGCATTGATATACAAAAGAGTTTAGAACATATGGGAGAGCTTTCATTTAAGTCCAAAAACATCACATTTTAATCGGATTTCATATTTAAATCACATTTTCTCCCCCGATCAAAAATTTCAAACCATTTGAGATTTGTGATCCTAAGTGATTTAAATAAGTTCAAAGAATTTGGGAGAAAATTTTGGTTAGATTTAAGATAAGCTGATTATGAGACGATACATTGCTCCCCCTCAATCCTTGAGGGTGCGTGATATGTGTTAGAAATGACAAGTTTATAAATGATTTAGAGTTTAACGAGAAACTCATGAAAAATTCATATTCTGACACATACCAATCACATTTAGTTCACTGCTTATTATGTACAAAGTAACAATTTTGATGATATAGAGTTTTTGAAATCATTCTCCCCCTCAATCGATGACCCATTTTCTATTTATTATTTTACTGAAAAGTTTAATCATTTAGCATCGATTGAGTGGCAAATTTTATACATAATTTTAAGTCTGATTGATTTTCAAAAATCTTGGTACCACCAAGTTTAGCACAAATACTTTCCCGAAGAATCAGTGAAGGAAAAGTATCCGTGATGTAAAGAAGACTTCTCTTCTTATACGAGAAATGATGCACCGAAACGTACATCATTTCGAAGAAACATGGATGTAAAGTAATCCATGCCCGGGTGAACTTCACCCAGTAAAAGGAACAACCGTTTATGGCGACGTGTTTTCCTCATTTTGAAAAACCGGGTTGCTATCTAAAGTAATAGCAAGCCATTTTGAAAGAAATTTTTGAGAGGCGACATGTTTTAGAAAACATTATTTTAAAAGATAGAAAAACTCTCGCTCAAGCATATGTATGAGTCCGTGCCATTATTGAATGACATTTCTAGAAACGTACATAATATCGATTATACAAGAGACATGTCGCGAGAAGAATATGTTTGGAATTTTTGTATTTTTCAGATTTTTATGGTTTTTATAGGTTTATATTTTTCTATTTACGTATTGGTATAAGATATGTACAAAGTATATTACTCAATTTAAGAAGATGATGATGTGAATACCGAAATAAGGATACGTTCTGTTGTAGAAATCAATAGTCAACATCTTCTTAAACTTTCACCACCAAAGCTTTCGAGGCTCCTGAATAACCATCTGAACTTGAGCTTTCTCAATGTGAAGCTTTGGCAGCTTCCCCCTAAACCGACAATCATCTTAATGAGACCACTTCCCCCATGTAGTTGAAGTGATGCAAAAAGTCTCATTGTATGAAACTCGAAAACCCGAAGAAAACGATAACACCGAAGTAACAGGGTGAAACACGGATCATCTCTGCGGTTAACAATCCCAGAATATATGATTAAGCCAGATCTCATGACCCTGTTGTGCGTCCACAATATATACATTACTTTGTGGTTTTGAGCAGTTGTCTATTCAGGGGAATACTATATCAACATCTTCATTTCACCAAATGCATTCCAGTTATCTTTCACATAGTAAATAAGCCCATAGTGTACACATGTTCCCAACAAAAGTCGAAACGATGACACCAAAGTAACAGGTTGAAGCACTGATCATCTCTGCGGTGTTTAATACCGGAATAGAAGATTAAGCTCGATCACGTGAACCTGTTGTGCATCCCTGATGTACACATATCTTTCCCCTGATGGTTGCGATCTCATCGGAATCATCATAACAATGTGTACATGAAGAATTAGCCAGAAGCACTTTACAATAAATCATATCAGCACGTATGAAGATGTTGTTAAGCAATATCATCTCACGCTCCAACTGATCTTCTCATATTTCTTCCCACTGAAAGCTGAAGTAATACATACCACAAGTATCAGAAGACCACTTCCCCCATGTAGTTGGAATGAAACACCAAACGCCACGAGTTAATACACTGATATTCTCTGCGGTTATGACATTTGTCTTCCCGGGATAACTTCAAGTAAGAAGAAGTATTAAGTCCATCACGTATACTCGTTATGCATTCAGATGTACGTCTCCTTCCCCCTTGCTGGTTTTGATACCTCAGAATCAGCAACATATTTTGCGCACATCTACTTGAAATCTTGTGAGAAGAAAAAAGTTGGCTCAAATGTATCCAGTGAGAATCAACTGCTGCAGGAACTCTTTATGACTATCATTACCAACCCTTATGTAGGCTATTTGAAGTGACCACCGATGAAGTAAACTCGATATACCAAACTTGAAGCTGAAGTAAAGTTCCCCGTTCTCGTGACTTAAGCTTGCATTAATGTTGGAAGAATGGTGTAGAGATTTTATGCTCCAAGCAAATCTCTAAGTACTCAATACTCAATCAAAGTATGAGACATTAACACCTCTTGTGATTATCCACAATGTCATCTGCGTGTGACACTGAGTACTACAATGTAACTCCTTAAAGTGATAGTTAACCAGTTCTTCGACCATCCACCCCGACTGCTGGTAACTAGATAAACCAAGTCTTCAACTTAAATCTTAATCACGAGCAAGTTATCATTGAAAGTCATGCATCCAACCATCCTTGACTTCAAGATAAAATAAGATTACGCCTTTTTGAAATTCAACTTCAATCTCAAATAAGGGATACCAAATAAAACTCCGTGATCACTTGACATTCCATGTCCAAATTCTTAGCCGTTTTAACATTTTATCCGGCATTTTCTTTAATGTTCTTGGGGTTGAATTTCAAAGTGCACATTGGAGGGAACAACAATCCTTGATTTCAGAACAAAAGAACGGATCATTATTCATTTGTGCAGCTTCAATATCATGATAGTCATCATCAACACCTTGAGGAGTAACTGAAGATTGGGTTACTTGAGCAGTCTGAGTAATACTTCTAGATGGTGCATCTTGATCAATGGAGATTGAAGAAGGTGAACCAGTTGAGTCAGCATGAACCGGAGCAAGAGCTTCAGGAACTAGATGATCAACATTCATTGAAGCATGGAAGTATTCATCTGATGCGTGGTTTTGCAACCTTGCAAGAGGTTTTACTTCTCAAGGGATCTTGAGAAGCTTGCAATCCCCACCAGGCAGTGTACGTGACCGATGTAGCATAGTGTAGTGGCAAGTACCGGGGGATTGATCGTTCAACTTGGGTAATAGTGTTCGTTAGGATTGAAAGCTACTCTAATTAGGTCTAAGGGTGAGGGATGATTCTTTTTGTATTTTTATGTTTTATGGAAAGCAAGTAAAATTCTCAGTTTTTGAAGGAGTGGGCGGAATTAGTTGCTAGTCAACTAACCCAAATAAACTACAAATGCAAATAAAATAAAATAACAAGAAAGTAAAGTGGTTGTGAAACTTATATGGAGAAAAGCATGTTTACTTAGATTTCATTACTCCCTAGCTATCTTTTACCAGTTGATTAGTTTGTTACAATTGTGTGGATGACGGGTTGTATTCCTTAATACCATTCGTAGGGCCGTGCACAATCTTCCCTAACTCTATAAGCGCATACTTCATCCTATGGCGACACGTTTAGTATCCAAACCATGAAATCACTAATAATTACTTATGCATTAAATACAACCAAATTAATCGTAGTACACATCCGATTCATGTTTCTTAGAACGTTCAAGCATGTTACCAATTGGAAGTTAGCCAGTTTTTCCAAGCCAAACATCGATATCACCCACCCACAACAATTAATAATGAACCATCAACCAATAATCAATAGCTAGGTTTCATTACATCTAAGCAAACACAAGAAAAACCTAGCCTAGCATGTTAATGTAAAGACAAGCATAAGATAAAATCAAACAACACATAGACATATTGAATGATTGATGGAACACTTATCTTTAATCAAGCATGGATGAAACAAGGGTGGAAAACCCTTGAAAAACACAGTAAATTTGACCTAGGGTTTATCCCTAAAGTTCTCCCAAAAGTTGCACACTTTAATGAAAGAAAATCCTAAAATATATATAGAATTTACATTCTGACGGCGTCAGGTTATAA
>LBNU01019507.1:85581-102391 GCA_014162995.1 Artemisia annua
TTCATTACATCTAAGCAAACACAAGAAAAACCTAGCCTAGCATGTTAATGTAAAGACAAGCATAAGATAAAATCAAACAACACATAGACATATTGAATGATTGATGGAACACTTATCTTTAATCAAGCATGGATGAAACAAGGGTGGAAAACCCTTGAAAAACACAGTAAATTTGACCTAGGGTTTATCCCTAAAGTTCTCCCAAAAGTTGCACACTTTAATGAAAGAAAATCCTAAAATATATATAGAATTTACATTCTGACGGCGTCAGGTTATAACTTTTGACGCTGTCAACCCGCCGTGTTTAGGGTTTTCGGATCACCTAGATCCACTTCTGACGCCGTCATCTTGTAATCCCTTCTGGGCCGTCTCTCTTTAGGAGAACACTTGACGACCTAGACTTCATAACACCTGACGCCGTCAGGTGTTAATTCTACACTTGGGCGTCTGGTAAAGTCTGAATCCAACTCCTTTATCATCAAGTGACGGCGTCAGCTTGTAGCTCCTGACGCCGTCAGGTAGGATTTCCAGCATGCTTTGAGACTTTGTCGTTTTCTTCACTTTTATGCTCCAAAAACGTCCAAAATGCAATGTTTTCCAGTATTCCTCCCAAAAGTACCTAAAATGACAAAAGGAACGATTTAAGGTAATATTTGATCATAAAATAACGATTTAGGGATTAAATGACCCCCTAAAAGAGTAACACTTTTCACCTCATCATCATTAAACATAAATCCCAGTCATCCTTAGTAAATAGAACATTAGGTGTTGGAGGAGAGTCGTATGACCATTCTTCAATCATCAATCAATATGTAGTATATTCACACTTCTACCCCTTAAAAATTACATACGAGGTTTGCCATTTTTGATTGAGTAGCAAGTGAATAAGAATACAATCAATCATGTAGTTTATTCACACTTCTCCCCCTCAAAAATTGCAAACGAGGTTGCCATTTTTGATTGAACAAGTGAATAAGAATTTGATCAAAAATAATTAGATCCACTTGATGACTGAAGGAGCATGGGAAAACTATGAGGCTTGTTGATGAAGATGGTCATAAACGAGAAGATTTCTCTTCTTCTGAAGATAAAGCGCACTAAAGCGTACACCTTTCTTTTCATTGAGGAACGGGGCCTGAAGTGTTGTCTGCAGACACCATAATGTTGACATTGAGGACCGAGGCTTGAACTGATGCGTTCAAACGTCATAATGATGAAGAACGAGGCCTGAACTGATGTGAACAGACGTCATTATGCTAAAGAACGAGGCTTGAACTGATGTGTTCAAACGTCATAATGATGAAGAACGAGGCCTGAACTGATGTGAACAGACGTCATCCGCACACATATATCAACATTGACTTTCTAGACCTCCTGAAGTAGGAGATATGCTTGCTTTAGGCCTCCAGACTTTGAGTCTTCTCATGTAGTGAATGATCGATGTACCTGCAACTGAGTGAGGACTACCTGCACTAACATTACAAACTTGATTGCATATATGTGGGTTAGTGACAGCAGTATCCAAACCCTTTGGGGTTTCACGGTCAACCATGGTTTTGCCATCGGTAAGCAACTTTCCGGTAGGTATCCACTTAAGTCCAAAATTCTTAAAAATTCTACCAGTCGGTATCCATTTATGGCAAGGTCTAGGATTATTGAGCTTTGTATGCATAGTGGAAGACTTATCGTTATTCCTAGTCTCCAAAGATTTAGCAGTTTGTATCCACCTAGGAGAAATTTTAGGTTTGTTTTGCTTCTTATGCATTGAAGGTGACTTACTATAAATCCTAGACTTAACGGGTTGAACCTTAGCAATCTTCCTCAATGAACTAGGAGGCATCCTACAAGGTTGTGAGCCTAAGATACCATCCTTATGAAGTAGTGCCCTTTTCCTAGCCTTTTCTAGATCATAGTTCTTGTGCAAGTCATTGATATCATAAGAATTTAGAATCTTAATGCTTGGTTTTGACACTATTTTCGAACTAATCCTAGAGGAGCTGGTAGTAGGAGTAGCTACATGCCGAGGATTAACAGAACTAGAGGCAATTATTTTAGGCAAATAATGTGGAGTGACTGGTTTTGTCAAAACCTTTTTCGCATCAACTTGGGAGGCAAACCGTGTTTCTGAAAGTTTTGGTCGTTCAGATCTAAATGTAGTCGGTTGTCTAACAACTGATTGGTTTCTATTCGATTGAAAAACTGGTTTCCCCAAGATTGATGGTTTTGCAAACTTAGTGTTCACACTATTTCTTGTTGCTTTTCTTAGCTCGTTCTTTAATGTTGTAATTGTGAAACCCTTTTCCTAAAGTTGATCTTTGAATTCATCATTTTTGGCAGTCAAAGAGGTTGTTTGTTCTATCGACTTAGTTCTCGTTTCTTTGATTGACTCATTCAGGTTTTTACAATGCTTTTTCAAAGACTCGTTTTCCAAAAGTAATTCAGCCACATTAAGTTTCAATTCAGTGTTTCTAGTTGCAATGGCATTACTTTCATGTTTAGCTTTTACTTCATTACACATATCACACATCTCAGAAATACGTTTTTTCAGGTTGTTGATAGTCAAGTTCTTGGTTTCTAGCTGAGCTTTCAAATCATTAATCATAAAGAATTCACGAAAATCAGGAAGTTCCGGATTTTTACATGGTTGGTTTGGTTGAAAACTTTCTTCCTTTCATTGCATTGCGATTTCAAGTGAAATACAATGTTTTTCAAGTTGTAAAAATCTGTTTGAAAGTTCATTAAAAACTTCTTTATCAACCATATCATTTGATTTAAAAGACTCAGCCGTAAACAAAGAACTTGATGCATCATCATGTGCAACATCCTGATCAATTTCTCCCCCTTTAAGACTTATATTTGTTGAGTCATGAATGATATTGCTATCAGTCGTTTCTAACAAATATGTGTCATAAGTGGGTTTAATTTGATCAGTCTGCACCTGTTCATTAGAAAGCACATTATGTTGATCAGTTAAGGGTACCTCAGCACATGACACTTGTTCTTTTACCGGTCTGAAATCTGCATCCATATCATGTGTAACAAGAGTCACTGAACTGCTGGTAGTGTCAAGCTTATCAGTCTTTGATCCTTTGCATACAGTGACAACTGACCCAACATCTGATGCTTTACCCGAATCAACACTACCAGCACCTGATTGCACCCGACATGCCTTCACCTTGTCATCATACTTAAGTTTGTGTTGTGCTCTTTCCTCAATGTACTCCTTACATTACCCATGAGTTGGAGTAGCGTGACTCTGAACATTTCAACCTCGATTCCAGTGTAATTAGCAAAGCACTTATTCGTCATTTGACTCTCATAATCATACTCGTTAGTGAATTACGAATCAATGAACACTTGGAGTTGATTGTTGATCACACTGAGTGCAGCCATGGATCTATCTTCAGAAAATTCTCCTTTGTCAAGTTGTTGTTGAAGTTGAAATAAGTACAGAATCATTTTGACTGTGAAGGTTTCAACATCTTGACCAAAGAGTGTTGCGAATGAACGTTCGTATCCTCCCAAGTATCCAGGTTTTTCAAAGAGAACCTTGAGATGTGAGTGAAGCAATCGAAAACATTCTATGCAACTATCCTTTGCATTATCGGGCAATTTAATTGGCTTATGAAGCTCATTCTCTTGAGAATTCGAGCACGAAGATTCCATTGCAGCATTATCAGACTCAAACACATTAATTTGTTGTGAAGGGTTGGAAGTCTTATGTTCATCGATCATGTCGTACAATTTGAGTATCTCAGGTATGATTGATTTGAAGAATTTGGCATGATGTGGACGTGCACGGGATTTTACACTTCTATGATTTAAACCGAGAAATAGATTCTTTCGCGGGATTTTACAAAATCAAGAAGAAACCGTGAAACACCGAAGACTTGAGTTAAACTTGATGATCAGTTGATGGACTAGTTTATATGTTGTTTAGTTGTGATTTTGGTTTGGTTGAAGCAATTTGTTATGGTGAAATTTTGGTCAGAAAACTTAAAAACCTCAAAAACTTCCCTCCGATGGTAATTTGGGCCTCGAAAAATTCGTTTCACGACTTCGTGGTGAAACCTCACAAATTCAGCCTGTTCCGGTCGTTTTGACAGGTATTTCGCTGAAAACGGAGTTACGGTTCAAAAGTTATAGCCGTTTGAAGTTTTGACGTAAAAAGTCAACTTTGGTCAAATCGGTGGATAGAGCAAATCGCTGGATAGAGCAAATCGCTAGATAGAGCAAATCGTTAGATAGCAAATCTCAACACAAGCAAATCACTGGTGAGCAAATCTCTAAGAGCAAATCTCAACCTGAGCAAATCTCTACCTGAGCAAATCGCTACCTGAGCGAATCGCTACCTGAGCGAATCGCTACCTGAGCGAATCGCTTCCTGAGCAAATAGCTACCTGAGCAAATCGCTACCTGAGCAAATTGCTACCTGAGCAAATCGCTACCTGAGCAAATCGCTACTTGAGCAAATATCTACCTGAGCAAATCTCTACTTGAGCAAATCTCTAAACACTTCTGGACAAAAAGGTCGCTTTCTAGCGATTTGTCTTCTTTTCTAAATATAGTAAAACAAGCAAATCTCTACCAGAAACTAAGCAAATCGCTACCAATAATTAAGCAAATCTCTACGAAGAATCTTTCACCAAGAAGCAAATCTCTACCAAGAAATACTTACAAAATACTCTCGAAATTGCTCAAAGTCACCAATAAACACAAGAAACTACTTAACCAAACACTAAACCAAGTTCATATAACATACGTAATCAAGAAAGTACAACCATAAATCAATTCTAATCACCAACAAAATCAACCTATGGTTTTTTTCTTAAATACCATTCGAACCACTACCATAAACAAAGAAACCAAACTAAAAATCTGAGAATAACAATCCCTAAGATGAAACCATGGCTCTTGATACCAATTGTCAATGGCGGACCTATGTATAGGCAGGGAGGTCCCCGGCCCCCCCCCCCCCCCCCAAACAAAAAATTTGCAGCACCTAGTGTAAATATTATAGGTTTTAGGGGTAATTTAGTTGAGGTTACAAACAAATCTCCGATTCGGCCCCCCAAAATAAATTCGGCCCCCCCAAGAAAAATGTTCTAGTTCCGCCACTGCCAATTGTAGTATACTTATAATCTTAGCTTATATGGTTCTTGTGTTTATGATTGAATTAATGGAAGAAAGTTTAGAGAAAGAAATAGGTTAGGAGGAATTCCTAGAGAGAGAAAGAGAAGAGAGAAAAATGAGAATGTTAGATTAAGTGAAAGGAAGCTCCAACCCTTCCCATGTGTGGGAAGGGCTTTATATAGTTACAATAAAACGCTCTCCTACGAGCTGTGGATCGGGTGTACAGTGGGTAAAGACCCGTCCGTCCTCCACGGTATTACTTAAACTAACCTAATTCTACGATAACTAAATAAATACAAATAAACCTACGGGCTAGTTTAATGCTAATATATCATCGGGGTGACCGAGTCTTTCATAAGAATATTCGTATTCCTAACAGCCGCATTTTCTTTTCTCTGCGGCGGGTATCAAGTTGGAGGCTGGGATTGAGTGATGAGAGTAGGAGCTTTTAGTGGACCAACCCTACCTTAGTATTCAAGGATTTTATTTCAGATTTATGTTTAATTATTTCATTTCTTTTAGAAGTTGATTTTTATTATATTTGTTTCATTAGTCCTTTTAGTCTCAAGATTTGTAATTTATTGAGCTAAGTCTTCCGCTTGCGCTTTATATTCTGAAATGACACCATAATGTTACACTTTAGACCCTTATCCGGTTTGGGGTGTTACAGATACGATGGTTGGTAAAGAGTTAGACAATAAAGCGTATTGTTAGAGATTGGTCTATCGACATCTTCTCACGGGTTGATATGATTTATGATATGGTGCTTCTAATTAGTGCTTCATGTACACAGTTTTATGCTGATTCCAATGTATCGTAACCATCATGGGGAGAGAAATGTGTACATCAGGGACGCACAACAAGTTCACATGATCGAGTTTCACGATTTATGCGGGAGAGAAGTGTCTCATAACTGAAGAGATACGATGACCTGTGAGTATTGGGTAGACATTAGGCTTCCTTCTGTTTTGACACTTCCTTATGTTTTGATGTTTCCTGCTGCTTTGACTGTCTTCTTTCACATTTTGATCTTCATCTTTGATTTTTGTCTTCACTGATTCGTTTATTCGTAGTGGGCATTCTTATCATGTTCTGAGTCTAGGCGTGCGGTTCAATAGAGCACAAGATTGGTGATTGTCTTAGGAGGAAGTGAGTTGGTGATTGGTGATTGGTGATCGATCCATTTTTCATTTATACCTTTCCTTTTACGTCTTGATACATTTTTGCTATTTTCTGTTATATTTTTGGAATTTCTGATTTGAACCTACTATTAATTTTAAGACGGAATTTAGTCCTTATCATCATATCTGCCTATATTCTTAATTGTGATCTGTTATCTGTTATATATATGTTCCGCATATGTTGGATTCAGTTTGAAATGATCGGTCATTATTGAAGAATCTGAAATGTCCTGAACCTTTAGAATCGAGTCATGAGAAACTAACCTTCTGTTCGTTTGAATCGTTTTCAATTCCTTTCGTGATCTGGTATGTTTCTATCCAGTTCTTTTCAATTTAGCGTACGAAATTTTATTTTTAGAGGGGAAGAGTTGTAAAACCCTAAAAATTCGGAAACCTAAAATTTGGTATGAATTTGAAATTTTTATAACTTTATGATACGTTAAAAGTAATTGATAACCTAGATTAATCAATTTGTTACACTTAAGATAATTAATCAAATTAGCTACACGTTTAAAAGCCTTGACCCATTTTAAACTACACTTATGAGACCCATTTAAAAGTTTTAAAAACCCTTTAAACCATAACAACCTAACCGAACCCCCTTAAATGTCAAAAAAAGCCCAAGTTTATGACCCATCAAGACCTATTAAACGACATTAAAATACACGTTATTGTGTTCCCATTTATTTAAACGTGTATCTGCTTTGTTTCTTTCCTTCATTTGACAATCAGAAAAAAAACACAACCTTCAAAAACGATTCTTGCTGCTACTTTCTTTACTATCGAAACACAACAAATCCAACAAGCACAAACCGAAATAATTGACTTGTTGCTGCTCGCTTGTTCCTCCTCCTTCATTCGACAACACCAACCAACAGAAACCCTAATCGATCTCTGCTGCTACTTCTGTTCCTATTAAT
This sequence comes from Artemisia annua, assembly GCA_014162995.1. NCBI lineage: Eukaryota > Viridiplantae > Streptophyta > Magnoliopsida > Asterales > Asteraceae > Artemisia > Artemisia annua. The sequence goes on from LBNU01019507.1 coordinate 92,816, forward strand.
CGACCATGAGGTATTTTCTAAAAACCGTTTAGTGTTTTTGTAATCATATTCATTCGACCCATCCTTTTCTGTTTTAATCGATCATGTTTCAGATTACCCAACTCTAGTATTCGACCTATGTTCTAGTTATTTTGAATCATTTGACAACTTGTAAAACTGATCCATTTGAACCCTAGATAATCAGCCCTAATTGCACATTAAATGAATCACAAACAAGGAAACCATAGGTGGAATGTTTAACGAGAGGCATAAAATGTTTCTATGATTTTATGTGAAGAAATATGTGTTGTTTTTACCCGTTTGGTCCTGGATGGTTATGTACAATTGGTGTGACTTTATGTGTGTCTAAAACAGGAATTAAACATGTTTCTTAAGTCTTAAAGTGAAATTGAATTTGTGGTCTCGCTATAGTCGTTTAGGGCTTAAAGGGTTTAGGATTTTGCATAATTTTATGTGAGTAGTTGTTGTCCAGTTTTTGGGCCAGATTGAACGGGGTCTCAAATAATGATCCCGACGTGTTTTTCTGAGTTTCTTGAGTCTAAAACTATGTTTAAAGAGTTTACTAAGTCCTCCAATAGGTTTGGAGTGATTTGGAGTTGATTTGGTCATGTTTTTTATTTTTATGTGATTAAGCGTCAAAGCTGAGTAATCGAGTCTAAAATTCAGTTGGTGTTTTTGTTTTTTCGTTTCGAAATCATAAGGAGTTAGGAGCTCTACGTTTACAAGGGTAATATTTGGGTTATGTGGGACTTCCTTGATTTTTTTGGATTTTTCTGAAAGGTCTTGGTATGTCTATTAAATGCAAACTTTCAGGGTGTTTCTGCAGTTCATTTTTTGGATATGTTTGGGAAACGATTTTTGAAAGGGTATTTACATTTGGTAATAAATTCTGGGAAAATTCGAGTAGACTCTTAAGACATTAAAGCTTCTGTGAGAATTTTTGTGAATTTTTATTTTGAATTCTGGTATTGTTTGAAAATTCGTTAAATGAAGGTAAAAGTATACTAAAATCAAAAATTTGTTAAGAAACTTAGGTTTTTGTGAATTAATACTATTTGATGTGTTTATTGAGCCCTAGATCTAAACATTTATGATTGTAACCTAAATGACTTTAATGATATCGTTAAAACCCTAAGTTGACTAAATGTGGCAAGATACTAAAAATGGAATAAAACCCTAAAACGATTAATCTGAATAACTAATAAGTATTGTATGAACCATAATCCGTGTAGATTCATTGAAGAAGACATAACGTTGTTCTTTTTGTTCATTCATTCATTTGCTTTCTATTCATTTGCATTAAGGTTCGGATATTCAGTCTTACTTTTAGACATTAGTTCATTTGCATTTCGTATTGGTACGGATATTCTGGATACACATTTCTATTTACATCGTTATCGGTTGGTTCGTTTGTTTGATTACTCGTTTCTCATGATTAGTATTCATTGACCTTGATTCGTTTACTATGATTTGAACCTTTGTTTATTATCTATTTGTTATGACCCATTTGATTTGAACCATTGATATGATCCTTTTGTTGTGATCCATCCGATATGATCCTATTGTTATGACCCCTTTGTTTTGATCCATTTGATTTGACCCATTGCTCAAGGTACTATTCCTAGCCATGGAGGTAACATGGCCATGTCACTGAGGCACCAATGGCATGACACTTTCTGTGGAGGTGTGATTGATCCACGACGTTTCCCTTATCTGTATTTGTGGCCATTATCTGAGTATGTATGCCAGCCTTGAGCTAGGGTATGTGCTAATCTGTTTTACAAGGGAGCGTGTGGATGCATCCTAGGTAATCTGTAACGATATCTAGTGATTGGTAGGTGTGTGACCCTACACCCCATCACAATCTGGTACATTGGAGTCTACAGCTCCATGTATAATAAAGGAATTGACGGTATAATAAATTGTGAAATGAAATGATTGATTGTTTGTTTGGTCTATTCATGTATCATGTTTAGACACTCTGTGAACTTCCGCTACTATCCCTTTTACCATTTCTGTATTATTCTTTGACTTTCATTCTCATATGACCTTTCATATTCTTTATGACATTGTATCTCAACAGGTTCTCATTGGATTGTTTGTTTATCGTTTATGTTCAGTTATCTTTCATATGTTTATATATGTTCACTGAGCGTTAGCTCAGCCGCATTTTATTTTCCCTGTGGTAGGTATCAAGTTGGAGGCTGGGATTGAGTGATGAGAGTAGGAGCTTTTAGTGTACCAACCCTACCTTAGTATTCATGGATTTTATTTCAGATTTATGTTTAATTATTTCATTTCTTTTATAAGTTGATTTGATTATATTTGTTTCATTAGTCATTTTTTTCTCAAGATTTGTAATTTATTGAGCTAAGTCTTCCGCTTGCGCTTTATGTTCTGAAATGACACCATAATGTTACACTTTAGACCCTTATCCGGTTTGGGGTGTTACAGATACGATGGTTGGTAAAGAGTTAGACAATAAAGCGTATTGTTAGAGATTGGTCTATCGACATCTTCTCACGGGTTGATATGATTTATGATATGGTGCTTCCAATTAGTGCTTCATGTACACAGTTTTATGCTAATTCCGGTATATCGTACACATTAGCGCCTGCCAACTCCCCAAATAAATCAAAGCTTAAAAGTGAAAAGCTTTGATTTATTTGGGGAGTTGGCAGGCGCTAATGTGTATTCCTTCATGTAAAAAAAAAAATAAAAAAAAATAAAAAATAAAAAATAAAAAAATAAAAATAAAAAAAAGATGTTAAACCGGCAACCTGGTGGGGAGGTCAAAATTTACAACATAAACATCTAAAAAATTGTTTGTTACACTGAATAATCGAAAAAACTGAACGCTACACAAAATTAGAAATAGTTTAAAGTATAATTATACTATCTTATAAAGCATTTAGGCCTTTTAAAAAAAGAAATACTTAAAATTAAGCATTACAAGTTCTTAAGCTTAAAATACAACTAATTAAAACACATTTTCTAACATTAAATAAAATCTTTAAATAGAAATACTTAAAATTCAACATTACAAATTCTTAAGCTAAAAGTACAACTAATTAAAACACATTTACTAACATTAATTAACCGGTTAATAAATATAATTAATGCAGTTATTAAAACACCCCTTACATAAGAAATACAAATTATTAAGCATATTGTACAACCAACTTAAACACAATTCCTGCATTAAATGTCACTAATACAAATAATAGAGCATATTATACAAATATTCAAGCCCGAACGGGCAACGGGCCAAATGGGCTCGAGCATGAACAGGCACGGGCGGCTCGAGCCCGAACAAGCATGGGCCAACGGGCTCGTGCCCGAACGGTTTACAACTCCTAGCTATCACTTTTGTCTTTTGATGTCGTTAACATTTATTTTAAGGTACCGCCGCTGCAACGCGCGGGTACCCTACTAGTACAATTTGTTGCAATTAGCACTATTATAATCAGTTGTCTCTGTCGCGTGTCCACTACTCACAATTGTATCAAACAATTTACCAACAGTTCTAGAATTAACATACTCATTTCCGTACTAACTTCGCTATATAAACCGATTCCAGTAAAAAGCCAAAATATCACAATGATTCATATAAGAATAAGGTGGTGTTTGTTTTTCATAAAGAGGCTCTTAACAGCCTCTTAATCTGAATCGTTCAGACGCGGTCAGACATTTTGGTCGTTCAGACCATTTTTTTTTNCTTGAGAGGGGTGTCTGAATGCCTCTTGTTGACACAAAAAAAAACCAAAAAAAATTAGTACAAGCAAGCAAATATGCGGTTCAAACATGAGTTTTTTTTTTTCACCGTTTAAATGCGGTCAGATTCAGACATTTACGCCTCAGATTCAGATTCAGATGTGAGGTTCAGATTCAGATTCAGATTCAGAGCCTCTTAAAAAACAAACACCACCTAACTATCACATCTTCATTTTTCCTAAAGCTATCTCAAAACAGATGGCACAGTCACCCTATTAATAACAAAAGTTTGCCCTAAGATAGTGACGCAGGACGCGCGAAAGCGTATTTAGATAAACCCTAATCCAAGGGTGATAAACAAAGGCGCACCTTACGGGAATAAAAACCAAACAAGATATAAACTTTACAAGATAATTTTATTAATGATTATTCAATGATCAAAAGATAAACCCAAGCCCTATATTTATAGAGAAGCCAAACTTGAGGAAAAAGTTAACAAAATTATTCTAGAACAAACAAAATAAATAAACTAAAATAAAAATCACGTCACAAACAAAATCCAATACTTCAAAAGTCACACACAAACAAGTAACTTCAGTATGTTTAGGAGTAGGAGTAGGGTTACTTCAAAAGTCATGACGAGTACCTCACTATGTTTAGGAGTAGGATTACTTATGTTTAGCAGTACCCTTACTCCTACTAAGGGTAACGTCCTCATCAGATAGATAAGAAATTAAGAATGACGTTGAGGCCATATATCAATATATTAACACAATACCATAGAAAATACTAGGTAGGCTCATGATGTTAAATCCAGTTGATATCAACTTCCGCAATAGGCGAGGCTCGATGGAATTTCAACAACCTGGTAGCAAACATCACCTTTCCATTCTCACCACCAAACACTTGTGACGAGTTGGCACGAATGGAAATATTCTTTAGCAAAGGGGAACAAGCAAGTAAAGACTTTATCAAACACATTTCATTCTCTGAACCTCTACAAGAGACAAACACCACGTTTATTAGCTGTAGCTTCCTCATTCTGTTGTAGTCAACCTCTGAAGGTACAAGTAAAGGTGGTGGGACAGCATCTTTGTATATAACCTATAAGATTTAAGTAATATTCAGATAAAAGCATATTCGTGCGCACCTATGAGATATGAAGTTGAGAAAAAGGGTACAAATGCATTCACTCACATCAATCTTAAGGGTCTGCAAATTTGGGAATTCCCAAATCATATCAAGAACAAATGATAATGTATTAGCACTGCCAAAATCTACTGAGAATAACCTAAGTTTCTTTAGACAAGGAAATGTGGCAGGGGCCTCTTTTCTACCACCGCCTTCAACAAGAAACTGAAAGAAGAAAAGTGGTACACTTCAATTAGTAAGAAAACTGATTATAACCATGGATATTATGTAAATTATATTTCAAAGTCGTAACTTAGTCTTACCCTGTAGTTTGGAAAATCCAAACCAAGCTCTTTAAGGTTTGGAAGAAAGCCCACAAGCTTATAGATGTCTGAACTTGTGATTAGTGTATCTACAAGCTCATATAATTTCACTCCGCCAACACGAAAGCAATTAAAAATTTGCAGCTTCTCAAGTAAGGGACACCGATTAATAAATTCCACAATATTTCCGCTTTCGGTTCTTACAAGAGCAATATCAAGTGTCGAAAGATTCGGAAAACCACAAAAAGTAGGTATTATACGAAAACAACAACAGTTGAAAAGCTCCAAAAGCTGGAGGTCTAGGCAAGAGAAAAGATGGCTAGGCAACTTAAGTGGTGTCTTGTGAAGATTTATGAGTGTGAACTCCTTAATTTTTCTCTGAGACAAAAACATAACCCAACGACTGAAATCCTCAACATCCAATTTCATGAATCTCGGTATACAAAGGTAAAACTTTGTTATGTTACCCTTAAGATAAAGGAGAATATTACTTATAGTTCTCTCATTGCAGTTAGTTTGACCGTGTAAACCTGGTTTGAAGAACTTTGCATTGAATTCGAGTTTGGTGAGCAAAGTCCAGTGAAACCTCCAGTTTCTTGACAAGATACCAGTCCTCACCGCATCTTTTATTGGCAAACGATCCATAATATGACCTATCACATTATCTGGCATGTTGCTGATTACATCTTCCGTTGCAAATTTTAATGCTTTGTGACTCCCGTAAACTGTTCCATTATACTGAAAACAGCACATGTGTACGCTATAAGTATAAGTTGATAATAAATCAATGAGCTCTAATGCGATGAAATTCAATTCAAATAGCATGTTAGTAATAGGTCCAACATACTTCCTAAAATAACATACCCACACATCCTATAAAAGATACCATGTTAGTACACATACACCTGCCATTAGGCCAGTTCGAATGCTAGACAAGATCAACAATAACCTATCAAATCCACATAAAAAACATCCTTCTTAAACGACTTCAGAAGTACAGCAGGTTCTTCCATTCTAACCAATATTCAACACCCACTGAGCAAATACTTTTATCTAATTAAAAATCAAACATCATGTATCCTAGCCAGAGACGGAGACTCGAGGGTTGCAGGGTGGGCACGTGACACCCTAGCGAAAAAATTTTAGTGTAAATATTAGAAAATATCCAGCTCATTTTGTAATTTGCTCCCTAACGGACCAATTAGAAATTAAGTTTGCCCCCTCGACGATAACTTTGTGGCTCCACCCCTAATCCTAGCTAGTTGAACATTTTGATTAAAAGGGTTTTCTACATTTTGATTAAACTTTAAACCAAGCTAAAGCCCATAAAAAATGAACATTAGAATTATGTAAGACCTTTTGGGGAATTTCATCAAACAGTTGGTGTGCTCGTAAAATATAATTAAACAAAACAAAACCAAATGTGCACCCACTCAACATTGATTCATATTGAATGTGTTAATGACAAATATGAGATGGAAGCTGCTCATACCATTAGAGTAGAAGAAATCACTGCCTGACTTTGAGAATGTTGGTATGGAATATGATGAGGCAGGTATATAAAATTTTACATTCGTTGAACCCAAGTATCAAATATTTACATATAGCGTAAATTCCCAAAAAAAGACAATACCTTGACTGAATTCCCACAAAGGTACATTTTCAAGTAGCATTCCCAATTTGGTCATGTGCGAATGTGCGAATGTGCGATCCCACTATTTTTGTGACACGTGTCCCAGACAAAGAGGACTTGTCCCCCACTATCACTTGTCACTTGTCCCACCCACTATCACTTGTCCCCCATGTGTTCAGACAAAAATTACTAATTTACCCTTAGTTTTATAAGTCAAATAAATGTGCGATTTTACTACCTATTAAATGTGCGAATGTGCGAACTTGATTTATTTCCAGATTCAAATGTGCGATTTAAATGTGCGAATGTGCGAATTCGTTTTATTTCCAGATTCAAATGTGCGATTTAAATGTGCGAATGTGCGAATTCGTTTTATTTCCAGATCCGCCATCACTTGATCAACACCACAACAGATCCGCCATCACCACCTCATCACCGTCACCACCTGATCAACACCACCACATATCCACCATCAATCTTTATTTTTTTTTATAGATCTACAAATTTTTCTTGATTTTTTTTATAGATCAACACCACCACATATCCGCCATCAGATCCGTGAGTTTTAGGTAAGGAGTTAAGTAGATCCATGGGTAAGGGTGATAAACTCACCGATTCTCACTCTCGTACGCCTTGTTTCATCTCGAATCCGAGCTCATAAGCTTATTCTTGGTTGTTAGATTTATTTGGTCTCGTGTGTTGTGTTAGTTTGGTTCACGGTGGTTTGGTGGTGGTGGTGGAAGTATCAGGCGGCGGTGATGATGAATTTGTAGGTGGTGGCGAGTGGTGGTGAATGGTGGTGGAAGTATCAGGTGGTGGTGAGAGGAGATGAGTACATTTGTGGTGGAAGTATAATGTGACTAGTATTTATTTATATTAAATGGAGGGGTACATTTGTCATTTAAACAATAATTCAAAGTCAAAGTTCAGACAAAGTAATAGACATGTGTCACAAAAATAGTGGGATCGCACGTTCGCACATTCGCACATGACCAAATTGAGAATGCTACTTGAAAATGTACCTTTGTGGGAATTCAGTCAAGGTATTGTCCCTTTTTGAGAATTTACGCTTACATATATTGACCCACTTACTTTATTACATTTGTCAGTAAAAATCACAGCTTAACACTCAGTTCTCGAGTTATGTTTTGAGAGGAAAGGAAAGAAAATGGATTTTTTTTATTTATTTATTATTATTATTTTTATTATTTTTTTAAGAGGGGAAAGGGAAGCGGAAAAGAAGATTGAAGGAAGTTTTGTTAGGAAAATCTTTTTCTCATTTTTGGGATGAAAAGGAAAGGAAAGGAAAAGCATATGTTGTATAAAGACTAATATACCATTTAAAAAAATTTTAATATTAACAACTAAAGGGCAGACATGTAATTTAAACAAGTTGAACATGATTTGTTATTACTATCCTTTTTCTTTCCTCTATTTCAAGAACATATCAACAAACACTTCATTTCTTTTCCATTTCCTATTCTTTTCCATTTCCTTTCACTCAAAACTCGAGAACTGAGAGCAAAATTATTTCCAGAGCCATTTTCGAGAATAGTCGAAGTGGACGACCGCTCGGGACCCAATACTTTAGGGACTCAAAATTTATCTTCGTTAGTAAAATTATAAAAGATGTTAATATTTCATATATTGACTCACTTACTTTAGAGAAAATTCCTAAAATTGTAGAAAAGTTGAGCGATGGTCCACGTAATGGTAAAAAATAACACCACATGTCAGTTTTGGTCACGTGCTACTGCGCGATTGTGCGACTCCATTCAATGTGCAACACGTGTCCCGACCAAAAGTACACTTGAACTATCTCTCTAATCATTTGTTGGCCCACGTACATTTTGTCTTATCCGAAACTAATGTGCGACCGATGGCTGCTCGAGCGCCGGCTGCTCGACCTCTACTTGACCAACGTGAAATATTTCTCGGAAAGTAGCAAAAATCTTTGACTTTTTGTGTAAAATATTTCTTCGTAAGCGTGCGTATTTCAAGCACAATCACACACACTATCACAAAACACACACTAATTCACACACACAATAAATCACAAACACGCGAACTAAATCACACCCAAATCACTCCTTTATAATTCAGATATAGCTTTTAAACCACCGTGTTACTCCTAAATCATAGTTACTTAGTGAATCCGTGGTTTTTTGTTGTTAACAATGGTATAAGATGTCAATCTGTAAGTTATATTTTTTCTTTTAGTTACCCAAATTCGTGCTAAGTTTATGCTTTTGTTTAACAATGGTTTGCATATTTTTAATTTAATTTTCTTTTTTGTTAATTTAGGTTTATAATGCCAAGGTAACCATCCGAACTATACTTGCAACCATAGGGAAAAAAGTTGGCTTTCAAAGAGGAACGCTATAATATGTTTAGAAACATTGTTTTTGGGCCGTGGTTAGATCTAAGAACCGAGAGCATGATAACCATGTGTTTTATGCATCAACATCAAAGAGTTGGGTAGGAAGGAGTTTTGTTTAATAACAAGTTTTAGATTTGGGAATATTTCTTTAGACCATTTGAGTGGTGGGGTTTCTAGTTTTCGTAACCGTGTATTTCCAGGAATCAGTAGATTAAAGGGGAGTGATCTTTTAAAACTTGTTCAGAGCGATAATTTTAACAACATATCAGATGAGGATGTTGTGCGTGTTTATTTGCTCCTATCACTAGATTATATATTTATGGGTTAGGAGCTTAGAGATGTTATGGCAGACGAGATTGTGAATCTAGTTGATGAGTTTTATGCCTGCGATGCTT
>LBNU01019507.1:107863-121449 GCA_014162995.1 Artemisia annua
AGTGTTAAGACTTAAGTTGGTTGCACGTGAGGTGCATGTTACGATCCTAGATCGGACGCATGAGGTGCACGTGAAATGTACTCGCCAACTTATGTCTATTCTGATGTATTCCATAGTCTTTGTATGTATGTATCCAATATCCTTGATGTGGACCTCATTTTTCGAGCAAACCTTCTTAAGAGAAGATGACTAACTACTTAGCGTTAGAATTCTTGGTATCTTTATCGGATTAACTCATATTGGAACGAGAATATATGAAGCAATTCATTTCTCAACTTAATTTAAAAAATTCTAGATACACTAAGATATGGGAACAAGGGGTTTTTACACAAGTAACTACGATGAGTAGTATTGACATTTAACTTGTAAATAAATGGTGATCTCGTTCATAAGCTTAGTTTGGGAACTTGTGAAAAATCAAGGATGACGAATTTTATCCGTATGGTCACTTTTCTATGAATCGTGTTTCTACTCGATGAACCTAAAAGTTATTGAAAGATAATGAAAGTCGATACACCGTCATCCGAATAAAGTTGTGAAAAGTTCGTAAGTTATAAGTGTAATAAATAGTGGAACAAAGAAAATGGTAAAACGGGGCGTTTAAGGGAATAAATGGTTTTGTATCTCTTTTGAACATTTTGCTACTTTTCAAAGTTAAAAGAGCTATGAAATTATTTATCTCTAAAGCGTGATTGAATCCCATTGCGTGAGGACACGACAATATCTTAGTTTGGGGGATTTTGATATGTAGTAAATTACATATCTTTTATTTACCAATTTAAGATCAAAAAGACCAAAAACGCTAACGAATGCCAAAGATATACTTGTTTTTGTGTTTTCGAATGTGCAGGTATGGATATACAAAATTGGACAGAAAACGAGACAAAAGCAACAAAACGAGCACGGGATTGGAACGAGTGTCAAGAATCGATACCGGGAAGTATTTTCTCAAGCCTTGATCGAGATTGAGTTCAAAGTGTCAACATAAGTCCTTGAAGAATCAATATTTGTCAAGATTAGTCCTTGGATATATTTTTCAGACTTGGCAAGAATGATCCTTGGAGTTTATCAAATTACAACTATGGTCCTTGTACATTTTTGGTATCTAAAATCCTATAACTTAACTACTAGCCTGGTACAAAGTTTTAACCCAAAATCCTAAACAACAACACAAGCCCATTCCATTTTTAATAAGACCCGGCCCAATCCCCACTTTTACCCATAACCCGGCCTTCCCACACAACCCGACCCAAGTTCAAAATAAACCAAATTAATATAAAAAATCCCTCCCCGCCTTTCTTCACCCCCAAAGTTACCCAGTTACTATTCACAAGAACCCTAAATTACCCCGTCTAAAATTACGGCAATTAAGGGCCAATTCGTCATTTCAAATGGCTTCTAGAAGAATGTCAGATTGTCAGAACGTGTCAGAGGCCAAGAAGCACAAAATTGGACATGTGGCAGCATTCCATTGGCTCCAACACGTCAGGGGATCTAATCCAAGGGTTAAAAGCGAATGGGACTGATCTAAGGGTTGAGAAAGAAACACAATACGTGAAGAAGGATTGCCAGAGTGTCATTCTAGCATCTTCTAAGATGGAATCCAATGCTACTCCTCACCAATCTTCTCCATCTATAAATAGGACTAGTTTTAGAGAGATTTGTGTGTAATTTTTAGTGTAATGAAATGCTGTCGAATTTTCTTCTTATTTCCTTTCATTGTAATCTGTAAATTTGAGATTTCTAATAGAAGTATATTTTCAGTTTAACTATTAGCTTTTAAAAATCTCATAAGCTCTTAGCTTATTTTCCAGTACTTAGTTTAATCTCAGCTTAATCTCCACCTTATTTCTTCAAAGCTTCTACATCTAACCTTTTTCAAAACAATAAAAAATATAAAAAAAATCAGAAAAGATAAAAATATAAAAAAATGTTTAAACTAGTTTTCATTTAAAGCTGATTTCATTTTTTTTTTGTTAAGCTTCTATAAGCTCAGTGTACTCAGAGAGATTGTTTAGAATAAGTTTCAGCTTAATTCTGTCCAAGTTTTTGTTAGTCAACGAAAATCAATGGAAGAAGCTTATGCAGGTTTTGGATAATTCAGTGGGTGTTTATGTTACAGAGGAGTATTTTGGGGTATGGAGATGGATTATATAGAATTTTGGGGTGAATCAGTTGAGTTACTTTGGTAGATTGTTGTTGGAGTTGAGCTGTGCACTCTGTAAGATTTCATTTTCTCATTTCTAATAATTCATTTTGAATTCTGTTAGTTGTAGTTTAGATCTACTGTTACTGTTGCATTGAGATTGATTGATGTAGTTTAGATTAACTTAGAACTTATCTGAGTAGTTAGAGTAATAGTTAGATTGTTAAATTTCCTGTGATCTGTGAATTTGTGATTTTGTTGTGATAGTTGTTATTGAGTGATGAATCTGAGCTACTAAGATGTACTGAGTAGGATTTGTTAGTTGTTTGAAGCTTGTGTTAAGTAGAATTCAATCTGCTAGTAAACTGTGAAGTTTTTGAGTAATAGTGATTCTGAGATTTAGTGTTAATAAGCTGAGTTTAATTGTTGATTTGCTGTCATTTAGAGTTGCTTGATTGATAGAGATCATTGTTTTGATTAATTGCAGCCTAGAAATAATAGTTGTAGTGAAATTCAATTATTAAAGGGGTGTTTGGATGTAGATGAATTATTGAACATTTAAGTGATAATTGCTATTACTTTGATGCCAGTAGTTTGCATTTGCCAAATGCACCTACTAGAGTAAAGATAACAGCAAATATTATGTCAAAAGTCAAAAATCCATCTCATCTCTCATCACTACTGTTTCTGTTATAAAAAGGAATTTTAGTTGTTAGAATCTGATAAATTTTTAGCTTAGGTCAGTGATTCTAGTGATAAATTAGCTTAAATACTTCTAGATTGTTAGTAATTAGTAGTTATAATTCACATTAGTCAATTAGAGTTTGCATAAAATTAGTCAACTGTCTTGGATAATCAGTGTATATTGCCTGGTAATCTACTGAGTTCATGAAGAGATTTGATAGATCATTTGTTGTTGAATCTGAGATGTTATGGTGTTTTTGGATAGTCAATCTGGCCTAGTTCTCTAGTTGTTAAACTCAGTTTGATTCATAAACATTTGGATATTGGGAATTGCTTGCAAAGTTTGTTCCAAATCTGCTGTAAAGGTTCTGTTACATGTTCTTGTTTTCTCATCTATTCATGAGCAAAATTAGTGCTCAATTGATAAAATTGGCATAGGGCTTTTGTTATATTTGTAATCTTTGCTTGCTTAGCTTTCCAAAACAGTTTTTAAATTCTCATTTGGTCCAATATTGAGCTTTTTACAAGCTCATGAAATAACCTGTTTAAGCTGTTTTAAAAGAATAAAAAGAATTAAAAAACGTTTTTGATTTTGTCATTTTTAGTCCCTTTACTTTGAGTTTCAGTGTAATTAGAGTTAAACTAGTTTTCTTTTATTAATTACTTTGGAAAATTACAAAAATAGTCCCTGTCTTTTAGAATAAAAGGTTTTAGTTAAAAATAAAGTTTGTAAAATTACATTTTCAGTCCCTCAACTTTTTACTTTTTATTTTTAGGTTTTTAAATTTTAAAAATAGTTTTATAATTTTACATTTTTAGTCCCTTAACTTCTTGCATTTGCATTTTAGCATTTTAATTTTTATTTAGTTTCTTAAATCTCGGGAATAGCTCGGGTATTTGCATTTCTTTTTGCCTTCTATGTGTTTATGTGTGCATTATTTGTTCCCTTTGCCTTAGCTTGCGTTTTTAGTTCATACTTGTAGTTCTTATAATCAAATCTCCAAAAATATATCACTATTCATCTCACACACACACACCTTTTCAATCGTCTATTTCGCCGTCAAGCTCTCGTACGGAAAACGACCCGAGAATTATTCTCACGGATAATTCTTTGGAATAAACTTACAAAATATTCACATCAACCATCTCAGATTTTAGATTTTGTTTCATCAACCAACAACCTAAGTAACAAGCTATTGACAATTCAAGGCCTTTAACCTTTTATAGTTACGATAGGAGCATATCAGATTCTCTGTCTTTTAAATAAAGTTAAGTGTTTTTCATATTAGTTTGGTCACCTGACTTATAACGATCCAAGACTGATAGATGATAATGCAAAGACCAAAACTTTGAGAAGGCATATGCACAAGGGTCCTTGTGGTTCATTAAGTGCAAAGATCGTCCTTATTTTGCACTGTTACATGCACTTTTGGTCCTCCATCATTGCAAAAATCGTCCTTGTAGTTTGCCAAATTTCACTGTTGAATGACCAAAAGTGCACGTAACAGTGCAAAATAAGGACGGTCTTTGCACTTATTGAACCACAAGGACGAAACGTGCAATTTGGCCAAACCACAAGGACGATTTTTGCAATTTACTCCTTATATGTCATTTGAAACATTTGATTTGAGTCTATCCTCTGTTTAGGGTTCCTGTCGGATCACCTGTTTGAACACGGGCATAGAAAGGAAAATTGCATTTTATTTTAAAGCGAGTAAATTGCATAAATCGTCCCTAAGGTTTTGCCAAATTGCAGGTTGCGTCCTAAATAGTTTGAAAGTGCAGAGATCGTCCCTTTTTGAAACCTTTTTGCAAATTTTAGTCCCTTAGGGATGATCTATGTACTTTCAAAATGGTTTCAAAAGGGATGATCTATGCGAATTTTTGAAACCTTAGGGACCAAAATTTGCAAAAAGGTTTAAAAAAGGACGATCTATGCACTTTCAAACTATTTAAGACGAAACCTGCAATTTGGCTAAACCTTAGGGACGATTTATGCAATTTACTCTTTTAAAGCACATATAGAAATGTTTTGGCTTAGTATAAAAATAGATCTTCATTTGCTTAATCATTTTGATTATTTTTACAGTCGAATTGTATAAAGTTATTGCATATGATATAAAGTTTTTGTTTAGCATCTGACTGAATGCTTGTTAAACCTTACAAATTTGTGTATTGGAAACCTTTCCTAATTCAACACTATGGTGGAATAAAAAGAGAACGTTACCCGCCGGGGTGTTGCTTGGGGTGATGTAACAACCTTTCGGAAATCTGATTATAACCGTCTGTTTTATGTGAGAAGAGCACTCCAAACCCTCATGCCAACAGCTGCTGAGATGCAAGCACTTTGGTGGAGATCCGGTGTTGATTATTTCCAAAATGTTGGCACATCAAGTCCAAGTTCTTATAAACTAGTTGCATGCGATAAGATCAAGGCAAGGCTTTCTCGTACATATGTTCGGAAAGAGGTTCGCCGTGAGGTACTTGTCGTACTGAGGTGCATAACCAGGTTGTGGAAGAAGGTGATGTTTATGAAGGTGTTGTGGATGAAGGCTTGAGTCGCTTAACCAAAGCAGAACTTTTAAAGAAGGTGGTGAATATGGAAAGGGATTTTAGTAGTAGTTTAACTGCAATTGAGCGACTACTTATAAGGCAAAAGCTTTGACTTATTTGGGGGAATTGGCACGCGCTGATGTGTATTCCTTCGTGTAATAAAAAACAAGGTTAAACCGGCAACCTGGTGGGGAGGTCTAAAATTTACAACATAAACATCTAAAAAATTGTTTTTTACACTAAATAATCGAAAAAAATTGGACGCTAACCAAAATTACAAATGGTGTCAAGTATAATACATTTTGGTGCAATTACTCATTTCCGTACTAACTTCGCTATGTAAACCCAGATTCCAGTAAAAAGCCAAAATATCACATTGATTCATGTAAGACTAACAATCACATCTTCATTTTTCCTAAAGCTATCTCAAAACAGATGGCACAATCACCCTATTAATAACAAAAGTTTCCCCTAAAATAGATAAGAATGATGTTGAGGCCATATATCAATATATTAACACAATACCATAGAAAATAATAGGTAGGCTCAAGATGTTAAATCCAGTTGATATCTACTTCCGCAATAGGCGAGGCTCGATGGAATTTCAACAACCTGGTAGCAAACATCACCTTTCCATTCTCACCACTAAACACTTGCGACGAGTTGGCACGAATGGAAATATTCTTTAGCAAAGGGGAACAAGCAAGTAAAGACTTTATCAAACACATTTCATTCTCTGAACCTCTACAAGAGACAAACACCACGTTTATTAGCTGTAGCTTCCTCATTCTGTTGTAGTCAACCTCTGAAGGTACAAGTAAAGGTGGTGGGACAGCATCTTTGTATATAACCTATAAGATTTAAGTAATATTAAGATAAAAGCATATTCAGGTGTGCACCTATGAGATATGAAGTTGAGAAAAAGGGTACAAATGCATTCACTCACATCAATCTTAAGGGTCTGCAAATTTGGGAATCCCCAAATCATATCAAGAACAAATGATAATGTATTAGCACTGCCAAAATCTACTGAGAATAACCTAAGTTTCTTTAGACAAGGAAATGTGGCAGGGGCCTCTTTTCTACCACCGCCTTCAACAAGAAACTGAAAGAAGAAAAGTGACACTTCAATTAGCAAGAAAACTGATTATAACCATGGATATTATGTAAATTATATTTCAAAGTCATAAATTAGTCTTACCCTGTAGTTTGGAAAATCCAAACCAAGCTCTTTAAGGTTTGGAAGAAAGCCCACAAGCTTATAGATGTCTGAACTTGTGATTAGTGTATCTACAAGCTCATATAATTTCACTCTGCCAATACGATAGGAATTGAAAATTTGCAGCTTCTCAAGTAAGGGACACCGATTAATAAATTCCACAATATTTCCGCTTTCGGTTCTTACAAGAGCAATATTAAGTGTCGAAAGATTCGGAAAACCACAAAAAGTAGGTATTATACGAAAACAACAGTTGAAAAGCTCTAAAAGCTGGAGGTCTAGGCAAGAGAAAAGATGGCTAGGCAACTTAAGTGGTGTCTTGTGAAGATTTATGAGTGTGAACTCCTTAATTTTTCTCTGAGACAAAAACATAACCCAACGACTGACATCCTCAACATCCAATTTCATGTATCTCGATATACAAAGGTAAAACTTTGTTATGTTACCCATAAGATAAAGGAGAATATTACTTATAGTTCTCTCATTGCAGTTAGTTTGACCGTGTAAACTTGGTTTGAAGAACTTTGCATTGAATTCGAGTTTGGTGAGCAAAGTCCAGTGAAACCTCCAGTTTCTTGACAAGATACCAGTCCTCACCGCATCTTTTATTGGCAAACAATCCATAATTTGACCTATCACATTATCTGGCATGTTGCTAATTACATCTTCCGTTGCAAATTTTAATACTTTGTGTGTCCCCTGAACCTGTTCCATTATACTAAAAACAGCATATGTGTAGGCTATAAGTATTAAGTGGATAATAAATCAATGAGTTCTAATGCAATGAAATTCAATTCAAGTAGCATGTTAATAATGGGTCCAGCATACTTCCTTAAATAACATACACACACGGCCCATATAAGATACCATGTTAGTACACATACACATACACATTAGGCCAGTTCGAATGCTAGACAAGATCAACAATAACCTATCATTATCAAATCCACATAAAAAAAAACATCCTTCTTAAACGACTTCAGAAGTACAACAGCTTCTTCCATTCTAACCAACATTCAAACCCCATTGAGCAAATATTTTATCTAATTAAAAATCAAGCGTCATGTCTCCTAGCTAGTTGTTTGACACAAAAAGGAAAGAACCATAGTACAGGTGATCTCAGTAGCCATATTACGTAGCTTTTACTTCTTTTTTTTTTTTTTTTTTTTTTTTTGAACGGCAATTTTTTCGCACACTATACCAGTGTCTCAAAATGACTCTCACAAGTGTTTCTAACGAGACTTGAACCGACCACCTCTTGGTTGGTGGGCAACTCACATACCACTAGACCAAAGGCCTTGGGTATATTACGTAGCTTATTCTTTTCCTTGATATTCAAACTTCAAATTAAAAGGGTTTTCTACATTTTGATTAAACCATAGCTAAAGCCTAAAAAAATGAACATTAGAATTCTCACTGATAAAACCGTACCGGACCGACAAAACCGACCGAACCGACAAAAACCTAGCCGACCCGACAGCCCTTCGGTTCGATCTCGGTTTCATGTTTTTCCTATTTTCGGTTTCAGTTTGGTTCGACCTAAAACCGACAAAAACACACTTAAACAAACCTAAACTGAACCGAAACTACCATATTCGGTTCGGGTTCGGTTTCGGTTCATGTTTTCCACGAAATCGGTTCTCGGGTCGGTTCAGTTTTTGTCGGGTCGGGTCGGTTTTGGACCTTTGCTCAGCCTTTCAAATTTATTATTATTTATTTATATAATACTCCTATGTAAGACCCTATGAGGAATTTCATCAAACAGTTGGTGTGCTCGTAAAATAATCAAACAAACAAAACCAAACCAAACGTGCACCCACTCAACATTGATTCATATTAAATGTGTCAATGAAAATATGAGATGGAAGCTGCTCATACCATTAGAGTAGAAGAAATCACTGCTTGAATTTGAGAATATTGGTAAGGAATATGATGAGGCAGGTATATAAATACTGGGTAAATTTTACATTTGTTGAACCTAAGTATCAAATATTACATTTATTGACCCACTTACTTTATTACGTTTATCAGTAAAAATCACAGCTTAAAGGAGCATAACTATTTCCAGTCTTCGAGAATGACCATGGGCGACTGCTTATGGCCCCAAAATATCTTCTATGTATAAAATTATAAGGAATATTAATAGTTTATATAAGTGGCAATTTGTGTCCAAAAATAAAAAATAGGCTAATTTATAAAATATTGCACATTTAGCCACTATTATTATTTTTTTTTTTTGAATGAGCATGTATTGTCCATTTAAAAGTTAAATGAGCCACACATATTTTTTCTCAACCGGAGAACATTACAATTGTTTTTAAAGAAAAACTTATGGATATAATATATTTATTTTTTTAAATATAAACGAGGTGTTACGTTTGAGGAATTTATTTCGTTATTTTGAGTCTTTTCTAAAGCGATTCATATAGCATGAGCCTGTTTGGCCCATGCCAGTTTAAGCTCGTGCCCGTTCGGACCCGAACCCGTTTGAACCTTGGCTCGTACCCGCCCGTTTTGCCACCTCTAATAGCTATGAATAAAAACAAAGGCATTTCTTATTCATATATACTTGAAAAATGACATTGTTTACGCTGATAGTTCTCATCGTATGCCTTAAAAAGAATGCACTTCCTATTTAGCCTCTACTTTGAGGCCCCGTTTTCATTTTTCGCCCATGACCTCTAAAATTCTGGAAGCAGCCCTGATTATTTCGGTTTACTCTTTTCATAATCTTGACTAATTATTTAATGTTTTGGTTCAGTTTGATTTTTACTTAATATCTAAACATCAAAAACAGAATTATGTTGCTTGCCACTAGCTAGCTATGGTCCACTCTTTTACAAACTAATAAAACACTGCTACACATGTTTAGACATGAAAATTGGTCATTTCTTAAGGCCTCCCAATCGTACAAGCCGTCATTTAACCAAAACCTTGCGGATTTAAGTACAAGCATAGATGTATGTGAGGTATTAGATGATATAACTGTGTAGAGGTGCAAATAAATCGGTTAAAACCGGTTTTCAGTTTTAGGAAAACCGGTTATAAAAAAACTGGTTTTTCTAATAATCGGTTTCGGTTTTTTTGGTTTTTCCGAAATCGGTTTTTTTCGGTTATAAATGTTCGGAATCGGTTTTTTTCGGTTATAAATTTTCGGAATCGGTTTTTTACCGGTTCGGTATTTTTCGGTTATACATGTTCGGATTCGGTTTTTTTATCGGTTATTTACCGGTTCTTCTTTTTTCGGAATTTTACTAAAAACTTCGAACATTTATTTAATAAACTTGTTAATTATCAAACATTTAATTAAACAATCTACTCATAACTTTTATTTAAACAATACAATTATACAATCATAACTTTTATTTAAACAATACAATTATACAACTAAAAAAATACAATCATAAATTTTATTTAAACAATACAATTATACAACTAAAAATATATAAATACTAATACATTTCGAGCTTCGGCATGGCCATCACCCGAAAACATATTAGCATACTCAAGTATATCGAGCTTCGGCATTGCCATCACCCGTTATACTCAAGTCATTAAATCATCCAAAAAAACTTCTACATCTACGTCTTTAACATCAAATTCATCAAACTCACCTTCATCTAATTCGGTATTCGAAGGTGATATCCCCATTTCATCTTCTTCTCTTGCTATAGTTTCTTTAACTTCTTTATCTAATATCGGACCTTCCAACTATGATTCATGTTGTATCCTATCTACTCCGTCCAAATAATCTTTCAAACATATACATACTTCCACAGATTCGGGGGTTAGTCTTGACCTTCTTTCCGACATAATTCTACCGCTAATAGAAAAGGCCGATTCGGAAGCTACCGTCGAAGCTTGGACCGCTAATAAGTTACGAGCCATAGCGGATAAAATTGGAAATTGGACTTCCCTTTGGTATGTGCTTAAACACATACCTTTTCGTGACCCAATTAAGACCCAAAATGACCAAAAACCGACCTAAAATGCCAAATATATGTTGTTTTTGTGTTTTTGGTTGTGCAGGTATGGATATGTGAAAAAAGGACAAAAACCGAGCCAAAACCGGTAAAAACGAGCACGAGATACGGAAAGATCGCGAAAAACCGAGGCCAAGACGAAGTCAAAAGTATTTTTCGAGCACACCATTGGAAAGAGCACGAAAAAACGAGTCCGGAGGTACTTTTACTTTTTCTTGACCGGTTCATATAACCCTTTATATTGACAGGTCAAAGTTTAACTTGACCCTTTTTATACTAAAATCTGGACTGAATGAAATGAGTGTTAAATAATTAATTTTACATATTATAAATGAAACTATGCTTGGCGCAGCTGGGCATAGCTTCACCTCTCAACCGAGAGGTCTCGGTCTCGAATCCGGGCGTGGCCAAAAATGGGGTATTTATACAACCCGCCACGTGGCACCACCTCAGTGGTCCACGTGGCAGACCCGACCCGACCCGTATCCAGACCCGACCGGGTTACCGACCCGTATCTGACCCGGCCCAGACCCGATTCCGACCCGACACGTGTCGCCACGTGGACCAGTAGCATCATGACACGTGGCAGTGGGCCCCACCTGAGTTATAACAGCTTGTGGGTCCCACCTGCTGACGTGAACGAATCAGAGGCCGCCACGTGGCGGCGGCTAATCATTGGTACGAGGTTGCAGGTACAGGTGGCGGCGCTGACATGTCAGTACGAGGTGGCAGGTGGCAGGGCGGCTGACCAATGGGAGCGCGACACGTGTCCATTCTGACGCGTCAGTACGAGGATTCAGGGAATGTTCGGGAACAGTCTAGCAGCCAATGGAAGAGTGCCACGTGTCCTGGTACCAGAAGAATGTTGGAAAAATCCAGAAAATTATAAGTCGGTGCAATTAATGTCGGTGGAGAGTGATCTAGATAATTCCAAAAGGGCTATATAAATACCCATACACAATAGCCTTCCATATACAGTTCCAGACAAACACAAATTACACACACACATATATGTAATATTTAGTAGAGTATTATTGTAATAAGAGGGTATCAATATTTGTAATACTAGAAGCTTTTGTATCAAACTTTGTTAATAATAAGGTATTAATCTTTACTTAATTTCTTTTATGCATTTGCCTTTATGCTTTAGTTAATTACTTTTTATGTCTTAATCTATTTTTATAAAAATCTCCTCTTTTAGCCATATAATTAATTAAGCACTAAACTTTTTATAAAAATCTTTACTTTTAGCCTTCTAATTAATTAAGTTTTTATCTTTTCACCTTAAAAATTATTTTTAGCTTGCATTTTACTTAAAAGTTTTAATCTTTTTACATTTTTAGTGATATCTTATTTAAAAGTTTTAATCTTTTTACATTTTTAGGGTTAATTTAGTTTAAAAATCAAAATTTTTATTTATTTAAGGCTTTTACTTAAAAAGTTACCACCTTTATTTAAAATCTATCTAAAAATTACGTAAAGTCGCAAGCTTTTGAAGAATTATGGGTGTGATGAAGTATTTTGGGTTAATTATTGAGCTTGGTTGCGGTTAGTTAGTGTTTTAATCATCATTATCGCTCTTAATTTAATCCGGGTACTTTCTCTCCCTTTTCTTTATTATTTAGCTTAATTATAGTTTTAGCTTAATTATTTAGCATAGATAAATATAATTATGGTTGTTAGAATTATTGTTGCTCGTAGTTTAATTATCATGCGTAGTGAGTAGATTTATTAGTGTTTGCTAAGTGATGCTAATTTGTGATTTAAGTGTGGGTTAATAAAAAGTTTATGATTAATAATTAGACAAATTATTTAGATTTGTAATTTTATTGTTTGAAGGGCAAAAGCTGGAAAATAATTAAATTACACATCTAGCAATTATTTCCTTTTAAGAAGATTGTTTGCAATAAAAACCAACGTTGTGAGCAAATAGTTTTTTTTTAGGGATATAATTCGTCATCAAACTTTATTCCACACTTAATTCCACACTTAATGAGCTCATTACGTCACTTGGCAAACATATTTCACATATATTATCTAGTTCACTTTTAGGATTATTTAGTCACTTTAATCGCTTAGTTAATTGCTTTAGTAGTTAATCATTTTTAGTTTAGTTGCATTTTAGCTTAAGTTGCCTTGCTTGCTTATTAGTTGCCTTTATTTTATATTTCGTAATTTTAGTTTAAAACTCCAAATTCTCATTCCTTCCGCTATCCATTCACTTCACAAAACTCGATCCCGATCCAATCAACTCAAATTAACGCCTCGTTGGGAGAAACGACCCGAGGAACGTACTCACCCGTACTACTTCGGTAACGATCACGTCTATTATATATATTATATATTATAGTATATAGAACGTATCACCCTTTCTTTCCACCAAGCCAAAATGTCAAAGTTTGCAAACTCTTCGGGACTTAAAGTTATTAAAAAATTTGTAGCCATATATTGTCCCAATTCGCTTGTTGGGCCGATCTTCGTTGACGCTTTGTAGCGTCTTCACATAAACTGTTATAAAGGTTTATATTAATGTCTCTTGCCATTCGGGACGATCCGACCCGCATTTGGTCAACAATTGGGTTTTGTTGGTGACCATATTTTGTTGCATAAATTCCAAATAATTTTTTTAAATTATCGTTAAATTTAAATATTTATTTTTCTAAATAGTCGGGGTCGTCACGTTCTAACACAAATGATAAGTCTAAATTTTCCGTTATTCTTGTTATTAAAAGTTCTACGCCTCCAACATTTAAAACAATGCAACCCATCAAATTTAAAACATCAAATTTAAAACAATGCATTGTTTTAAATGTTGGAGGCGTAGAACTTTTAATAAAAAGAATAACGGAAAATTTAGACTTATCCTTTGGGTTAGAACGTGACGACCCCGACTATTTAGAAAAACAAATTTTTAAATTTAACGATAATTTAAAAAAATTATTTGGAATTTATGCAACAAAATATAGTCACCAACAAAACCCAATTGTTGACCAAATGCGGG
>LBNU01019508.1:0-11456 GCA_014162995.1 Artemisia annua
GTTGTTGTTGTTGTTGATTGTTGAAGTAGAATGGAGGTCGAGACATCTTGATTGATTATGTTAAAATGGATCTTTAAAGGATGGTTAAAGGTTTTTGTTGAAGATTAGTTGTTGTTGTCGAGACGAAGGCCCAAAGTAGTTTTCTTACTTGCTAATAATCCCAATTAAACTTGCTAGAAAACCTTGAACCTATTGATACTCGCTAAAGTGACTTGTACTCGTAATTTTAAAATTTAACACTCAAACTCGCTATTAAAAGGATTTGGAAAGGAAACTCGCTATGAAATTAGGTAGCAAACTCGCTATGGAAAAAGTGAAAAGCAAACTCGCTATGAAAAAATTTTAAAAACAAACTCGCTACAAAAAATTTTAAAAGCAAACTCGCTATGAAAGATGTTGAAAGCAAACTCGCTATGAAGAAACTTAAAAGCAAACTCGCTATAAAATTTTTGAGAGCAAACTCGCTAAGAGTTAATCCTTACTCGCTAGAGCGATAAGGTAAAAAAGGCTTACTCGCCTGAAAGTACAAACTCGCTACCAAACTCGCTAGAGCAAACTCGCTACCAAACTCGCTAGAGCAAACTCGCTAACAAATTTTTTCAAACTCGCTACCTGGAAATTCCCAAACTCGCTACCTGGAAATTCCCAAACTTGCTATTAAACCCTAGATTTTCAAACTCGCTATTAAACCCTAAACCCTTTAACTTTTAATATGCGTACTGTTTTATCTAGTTTTCAACAAGCTGAGTACCAAAAAGATTAAAGACCAAGTGAAATGTGTAAAAACCTTAACAAACTTATGAAAAGCTCAAACAAAACCAAAAAATAACGAGTACAAAACACTAATAAACGAGATCAAAACTAGCCTAAACTAATCAAAACAACCTCAAATATCCCTAGGCGAATGATACCACTTGTTAGGTCACCATGTTGTAACATAAACAACCATAGAATTATTAACCAAGAATAAAGAAGAAGAAGAGACAAGTGTTTGGAAGGAACTCTTGATATATTTTATATGATGAACTTGAAATACAAATGAGAACCAACAAGCCTTAACCAAGGCTTACACATAGTATATATAGGGGAGTCCAAGGGTTTCCATGTCATTCTAGCACTATTACATACTTGGCCCTTGGACTTCCACACAATGTGACATTACATCATAAACTTACTTAACATAAGAGATAAAATGTAAACATAATAAGTCTACTAAGCAACCTATTACAAATATAATGACCGACACTTTTCATAACGTGAAACGTGTTCCTAACACAACCAATGGCGTTGAAGCTCATGAAATTGCTATACGGAGGAACTGGAGATCCAACGGTAAGGTAAATTTGAAATCACTTATATGGATAATGAGCTGCAAAATGGGTCCGTCGTTTGTATCATGTAACAACTTTGAAATATACATCCAACAGCAACTATTGTAGCTTAAAAATTAATTGGTTGAGACTCCACAAATATCGAACTTTTTCTATAATCTTTTAAAATTTTACACTGGGCTATTGACAGTAGTAAATAAGGATTGGTGCGGAAAATAAAAGAGGGTGGCTCCTCTTCATCATATTAAAGGGGTGCGGCTTTTTGCACCTTCTAACATCTTGATTTATAAAACAATCTCACATAATACCACTGTGATACAAAGAGAGATCTAATAAGGGTGTTTGAGACAGCTTATATCAATTTATGCTTTTAAATTTGTGGTTGAAAATAGTGTTGCAATCAACACTTCTTGATTTAATTTCATGGTTATTTAGACAGTTGGAATTGGATAATTTTGAATTTTGCTACTACAGGCATCTGTTTTTTACTACTTGTTATCGAACTATGCATTTCTGTTAATTACACGCTATAAAATCGCAACCATGTTCCACTACATGGTTACATAATTGATTTTTTTATCAGAGAAATGGCTAAAAAGATTTGTTACATATCTACGTAAAACGGCTTAACTGGCCAAAGCTAGAATTATATGTTATTTATACTTGAACATATAAGAATGGTAGCTTTTGTAATTTTTGGAAAAAAATATGGACATTGCAATACAACGCTTTATACCACCAGTATTTCTAACGTATCAAAATACTTTCATGTTTGCTGAAGTAAAAGGCAGCTGGGTGGTCGTGAACGATGCACATTGACCTTCCAAGCAACATTAGTGAGATCCGAGCAGGCCAAGATGTCAAAGTCACAACGGACACTGTAAAATCTTCACATGTACTACCTGATTTGATAATCAGGTACTTTTTACTTAAATTGTTTCATTCCAAGTTTAGTTTTTGCAAGATAGGTAGAGTTGGCTTCAGGTGGCAACATTTAAGAATATAGCTTTTCTAATTTTCTGTGTAAGCACCCCAGCACTTATGAAGTTATAAAGGGTAAATACACAAAAAAGTTACTAAACTTTACAAAAAAGTTCGCCTAAGTTACTGAACTTTCATTTTGTTCATTTAGGTTACTGAACTATGAAACTTTTTTCACTCAGGTTACTGAAGTTATAAAAATATACTTTTTCAGGTTACTTAACTTTGAAACTTTGTTCAATCAGGTTACTAAACTTATCAAAAAATATATGTTCAGGTTACTCGGACTAAGACTGAATTTTCGAGTGTATGTTTCCTGAAAGTTCAGTAACCTAAGTGAACAAAATGAAAGTTCAGTAACTTAGGCGAACTTTTTTGTAAAGTTTAGTAACTTTTTTGTGTATTAACCCAAGTTATAAATATGTTAAAAATTCATACAGTTACATTTACTACTGATACTCAGCCCTTTGTATCTGTAGGGAACCAAGAAGGCTTGGAATGCTTACACCACTTACTTCAAAATCAATATATATATAATTAGACCAAACTGGTAGTAATTCCCGGGTTTCGGTTTCCTACAAATAATCTGAAAGAACTGCTGCTACTTTTTTTTTGGTTATAATTTTTGCTAAAAAAACGTTAACATAATCGTAATAAACACAAAGACGGCCGCCCCGCAGCAACGCGCGGGCAAACCCGCTCGTTCTTATATATTGCAGATTTTTATCTTAAACAAATCATGTATTTGTGTTAACAATTACTAGCAGGGTACCCGCGCGTTGCAGCGGCGGGTACCCTGTGATTAAAGTTTAGACGCCAATAAAATAACAATAGCGAACTCATTAACCAGAGAAAAACATGATTCCAATCCGACCCAATTCACCCATTTTTACCGATTCTGACGGGTCATCCTCCGTTTAATTTTTGAATGGCTTTTATTGGCTAGCCGAACTAATGGCGACTTCGGGTTCCGGTTGAACTCGTTGGTCCGGTCCGGTTTAGCCCGTTGGTCCGGTCCGGTTGAACCCGTTAGTCCAGTTCGGTTTTCAAAATCATATGTGCCATCAATGTAAATTGTATAAAGTTTTGTGTGTTTTATTTGTTTGTACAATGTGTATTATAGCATGTATTTTTTTTATTATAGAAGTGCTTTAAAAATAATATTAATTGGTGTTTAATGTTTTGTTTTTAATTTTAAGTTTTCTTTTATATATGTGTTTAATTGATTTGTACCTAGCAGGGTACCCACACGCGACGGATACCCTGTAAATCTGTAATCAAATTTTTTGACAAAAATATTATTCGATTATAATCATAAATATTTTAAATTGTATAGCCCAACCAAAATTTATGTTAAATTCGGATTAGTACCATTAATAGCCCAACTTATATCAAACTATTGTGGCTAATCGATTGGTGCAACCAAATAAGCCATAGTCCAACCCATCATAACTATTAACCCTAATTTTTTATGTTATATCAAGCCACTTAAAACCAAAAATTTCTCATGACCCTTATGCAATACGCAGTCATTTATTCTTGTAGCCAAAAACGCATCCACTATCACACATCTCTCCATTAAACAAAAACTTATTTTCAGTCATTCATACATCACACGAACAAAACACAGTTAAAACTAATTCCTTCCTTATATCTCCAAAATAATATACAGCCACTTCAAGGTATTTTAAAGATCTCTGATGTTTTAATGTTTTTATTTATCTATTAACGAAAGAAAGAAGGATAATAACAGATTTGTTATTGTCTTTTCTTTAAACTTTTCGGATATATAAGAGAAGTGGTTGTTTCTCATAGATCTGTGATGATTCTCGTGTTATAAATCTTTAAAAGATATTGTTAATACCAAACACGAAACTGAGATCTTTGGTTCTCCTTAGTTANTTGTAAGAAATAGTATTTTTTTTTTGGTTTGTGCTTTACATACTTGTGCTTTGTGTTTTATAACTTGTATTAATTGGTGATATGATGAGGTGTATTAATTGTATGTATTTAAGAAATATTGTTGACCTTAAATCATTGTGCTTTACATTCTTGTGCTTTGTGTTCTTAAAATCTATATAAGGAAATTGGTATGTGCTTAAACACATACCTTTTCTTGATCAAATTAAGACCAAAAAGACCAAAAACCCGACCATAATTGTCAAATATATGTGTTTTTGTGTTTTTATACATGCAGGTAAGAAAATATGAGAAAAGGACAAAAACCGAGCCAAAATTACCACAAACGAGCACGAGATATGGAAATAGTCAAAGGCCGTAACCGGGAAGCATAAATAGTTAAAAAGAAGCTCAAGAAGTCAAAACAAGTCCCTAGAAATTCAGGAATTGTCAAGAAAGACCCATGGAAGAAATTTGATCCGATTTACAAGAATGGTCCCTGAACTTTCAAGACTTGTCAATTTTGGTCCCTCAAGATAAATTTGAAGAATTAACAACTCAGGTCCTCCAAGAATTCAAGAATGTTACAAAAGGCCCTTGGATAATATTTATGAAGATGGCAGCTTTGGTCCCTCTAATTCAGAATATTACACCTTTGGTCCCTAAATTTAACTAAACCTAAAACACTAAAAATCCTAAACTACTAAACCTGTAACCCAAATAATAAACAAACCAACCCTTTACCATTTAACCCAAAACCTAAATAAATCCACATACACCCCTGCTAGCCCAAAATCACCTAAGCCCAACTTTATTATAACCCGGATTCCCCCTATACCCGACCCATAGGTCAAAACAATAATTACCCAAGGGTTCCCCATAAACCCCGCACATTCACTTCACGACTCACGATCACGAACCAACGAGCTCCATTTAAGCCTTCGTTGGGAAATACGACCCGGGGATACATATTTACCGGTGCTATCCTCGGAAGATATACTACCATATATATACTATATTGTGTTGTATATCAAAATTTTGGCGCCGCTGCCGGGGAAGGCTTGAAACGAGTACGTCGATTCCGTTCGTTGTTTTTGTGATTTGAAGATCCTTCCTCCCCGGAAGTTACTTATTTTCGTTATATTATAAAAATACAAAAATAGAATAAACAAAAACACTTTTCCTAAAGTGTTTTCATAAAATCCAAAAAAAATAAAATAAACATCCTCACTTTCTTTGAAAGTGTTGTAAACCGTGCCCAAATAACCAACAAAACAAATCGTGAAATTAGTCATTACACGGATTACTTTGAGATTACAACCGAATAAACGAGGAATACGGAAGTCTTGACATTAAATTGCAGACTGAAGAGGACGGGTTTTTAAGCATCTACGGAGCACCTTTGTCCTCCCGCCTCGCCGCGCGTAATTTCAACGGAAACGGTTACGGTTAACGTAGCGGTTACCAAAAATATAATAAAAGTAGTTTTTCTTGTTGTTTTCTTTGTCTTAATACTTAAAAAACCCAAAAATATTTTAACCTCTAAGTTGATTTTGATTTTGTCTTTTCCTTTTATGTTTACGAAAAACCCAAAAAGAATCTCCGTTATCCTCTTAAACGTTTAATTCTATCTTCTTCAACCCTCTGTACGTTTAATTCTGATGGATTCGTCTTGTATTAGTTGTGGACAACCTCTCTTCGGAGAACCGTGTAATTGGTGTACGTGCGAACGGTGTGGTAGTGATCTTCAAAACGGAGTTTGTAGGTTTTGTAATTCTTACACGTACGTTCAAAATTCATTCAACAATCCTTCAAACTTTTCCGATTACCCACCACAACCCCCGCCGCCTTCGTTCACTTGCTATAACTGTGGAAATCCATCCGAAGAAGGTTTACCCTGTGGACGGTGTTTTTGTAACCAATGTGGAGTTACTAATTGTATGTGCTACGCCCCGAGAGTTGACACTTCACTCGCTTACGATCCTAATCTGAGCTTTTTCAATAATCCACCAAACGATTTCATCCCGTACGAGCAAAATCCTTCTTATCAAAACTTTAATGACGAATCGTTTCACAATGCACCGATTCCACAACCACAATATGGTTGTGAGTATTGTGGAGGTCCGCTCTTTAGCACCGATTGTCAAACAAGTAATCCGTTTCCTTGTGACAATAATCATCACGACCAACCTCCACAATACCAAATCACTAAATCACCAGACGATATAATTAAAGAAGCTATAGCTGCTCAAAATACATTTAATGAGCTGTGTCTAACTAGAAACGAGCTGATTCTAACTACAATAAACCTTTTAAAGGAGGAAATTCGTAGAAGAGAACAAGATTGTACCATTAAAAGCGATGAAAATGAGCCGTTTAAAGAAGATAATTCTACGATTAACCCTACTCCGTCTGAGCCTTTACCTGATGAGCACATGTTTGTATCATTTAACGATCTTAAGGCTTTGAGTAAAAACTCTACCCCGGAGAAACCTCGTCCAATGACCTACAAGGATCTACTAGCAAAAGAAGCTGCTCGAATAGGTCATTCACCTCGTTTGATTATCAATTATGACGATGATGAGGATTCCATCCAAGTAGGGGGTATTTTCACTTCATCTGCTGAGATCACACCCGTCGAAGAAAAGAAAGATAAAAGCATTGCCAAATTATTAGCAGAAGAGCAGATGAAGAATATCCGAGCTTTATATGCAAATAAAAAGGTCGACGAAAACATACTTGATATTCCAAATTCATCTCCGAGTGGCAATCCCACTCCATCCTCAAATTCTCTCATTTCCAATTCTTCCGATCCTTCTTTTACGCCGGTTGAGAGAAGTGATGTCCTTTCAGATGAGATCGAGGCATGTCTTGCTAATAATCATTCCGATTCGACGATGGTTGACGACTCTACTTCCGATCCGGAGGGAGATATTTATTTCTTTGAAAAGTTATTGAATGAAGAACCATCATCTCCCCTCCCTCCGAAGAGCCATGATGAAATAAATTCGTTTCTGATGAAGATTATACTTCTTTATCTTGTGGAGAAATCGATTATGTTGAAGAAGAAATTCCTCTGTGTGGAAATCCCACCTCATTTTCTGAACCAATTATTCCCGACTTTTCCAATCCCTCTTTCACACTAGTAGAAGAGATTGATACTTTTTCAGAAAATGATGAAACTTATCATGAATAAGACAACCCTGTTTTCGAAACATTCAAAACGACTATCACCAATCCGCTATTTGATTTCGGACCAGACTTTACTACGATTTCAGAAAATCCGATCTTCGATATCCAGATAAAGGATAGTGATGAGTCTGCTACGGAACCCAAGGTTACAAACGTACATCATATGATTGATTCTCTTCACAATGAGTTTTTAACTCCCATCGATCCTACTCCATCAAGAATTGAAGAAGTGTCTGAGCTTACTAAGTTTTCATCTCTTAATGATTCATCATCTTCTACCGTGGTTGATACCTCAATATCGTTCCTTTCCGAAGATAAAATTTTCGAACCCGATATATTACCTTGTTTGGACTCTGATGGGCTCCAGCCCGACATCCTTCCTTCTTACGGTACTACTGAAGAATTCGTTAATAAAAATTTGAAGAAGGATGATTTGATGAATAAGGAGAAAGCTGAGCTTACTACGGAGAATCTCTATGATTTTTACTTCGCGATCGTCGTTATGATCTTTCTTCCTTATCTTACATATTCTATTGCTTCACCCATCCGTCACTTCCCCGGGAGTGAGGATGTTGTCTTTGATCCCGGCATCTCCGTCTTTCATGCTGTGAGTCACTTGCTCCCCTAAGGATAACTAAATTCGGGGCGAGTCTAAGCTATGCGACTCGATAATAAACAAGCGCTTCATGGGAGGCACCCCATGCTTATCCTTTTTATCTTTTTCCTTTTATTTTCTTTCACTAATAAATAACCATGAGGAGGGTTCCCTCTTCATTTTCTCGTGTTGCTTGTTTTGTGCTTGTGTTTTATGACCAGATAGCCCGAAAATGAAGACTCTCGTGCTCGTCGTGCTTGTCCTTTCTCCACTCGAGTCTCATTTTTCGATACTTCTCATATCCTAATCATTTCGTCTAACGTTTATCTATTTGGCATACCTAATAAACGGCCTTAGATTTACGTAGGTTACCCTTACCTTCGAAACATTGAGGACAATGTTTCACTTTAGTCTGGGGGGGTGAATCTTTCGATTCGATTTTTACCTTGCATTTTTACCGTTACTCACGCAACCCCGTTTTTCCGAAAAATTTGAAAAATTTTAAACGAAAAAACACAAAAAAATGAGAAAAATTTTCAAAAATACAAAAATAGAATAAGTTTTGACACCATGTTGACTTTCCTAATGGTAAGAGTAGGAATAAAAATTCTGACTTGACCGGGCGTGTTGAGCCCTAGCTTGTTTTCCCTAGCTAGGCTTTCGCGAAATAAAAATCCGCGAAGAACGAAAAATGATAGAGTTCGATTATAAGTAAGATGGTAAAACACACTTCATCGAGGGTACTTGTGACTTTTTACTCCCATAAGCTTGTTTCACCCCTTATAATAGTAATTTAGGTTTAATTAAAGGTGCGAGATTTTGGCGAAACTTAGTTTCGAAGTCCTTGCCAAAAGGGTCTTTGCTCATGAGGGTTGGGTACACATGGAGGTACTGCCAGCGTTACGGTGTAATAGACTATTCCATCTTGCCGGCTCGCAACCGATGTTGGGATTGTTATAAAAGCCGTAGGACTTGGGGTTTGGCAAAAATAAAAATACGTATGTTGTGCTTAATAGTAAAAATCCAATGCCAAAAAGGTTTTCTGCATCTTGCCGGTTCGCAGCCGATGTTGTAGACTTCCAATAAAAGGCGGAGGAAAAATAACCAAGGTCATAATAGACTATCACATCTTGCCGGTTCGCAGCCGATGTTGTGATTGTTATAAAGGGCCGAGGTAAATACGTTTTGTGCTTATAATAAAAAAATGCCAAACCTTGACTCCGGGGGGGTCCTAATAAAAGCTTCTGTCTCTGGACTCGTAGTTGAGTTGTTTCGGTCGCCAATAAAAGGGACACTCCCCAAAATCGTGTTAAATCAGAGACCTTGATGTGGACCTCATTTTTATGGGCAACGGTTCTCGAGGGAAGAATTAGAAACTACTTAGCGTCTAAATCCTAAGCCTTTATCGGACTAATAATTATAAAAACGAGGAAATGAAGAAATTCATTATCCCACCAAAAATAAAATAATTAGAGGAAAATAGGAATATGGGAGTAAGAGGTAAATATAATCACAAGTAACTTCCATGGGTAGTGTTAGCATCCAACTTGTAAATAAACAATGATTTCGTTTTTACGCTTGGCTTGGGAACTTGTGAAAAATCAGGGACGATGAATTTTATCCGCACGGTCACTTCTCTCTGAGTCGTGTTTCTACTCTATGATCCTAAAAGTTATCCCTAGGATAATGAAAAGTTAACATACCGTCACCCGAATAAAGTTAGGTTGTAAATACATAGATAATAAATAAGATTAAGTAGGATCACCGGGGCATTTTTGGGATTTAAAATTTAGTAGTCTCTTTTGAAAATTTTGCTACTTTCAAAGTTGGTAAAAAGAGATGAGGAATTTTAGATTTAAAAAAATGTGAGCTCATAACATTGTGTGAGGACACGGCAATATCTTAGTCTGGGGGATTTTGGTATGTGCTTAAACACATACCTTTTCTTGACCAAATTAAGACCAAAAAGACCAAAAACCCGACCATAATTGCCAAATATATGTGTTTTTGTGTTTTTATACATGCAGGTAAGAAAATATGAGAAAAGGACAAAAACCGAGCCAAAATTACCACAAACGAGCACGAGATATGGAAATAGTCAAAGGCCGTAACCGGGAAGCATAAATAGTTAAAAAGAAGCTCAAGAAGTCAAAACAAGTCCCTAGAAATTCATGAATTGTCAAGAAAGACCCATGGAAGAAATTTGATCTGATTTACAAGAATGGTTCCTGAACTTTCAAGACTTGTCAATTTTGGTCCCTCAAGATAAATTTGAAGAATTAACAACTCAGGTCCTCCAAGAATTCAAGAATGTTACAAAAGGCCCTTGGATAATATTTATGAAGATGGCAGCTTTGGTCCCTCTAATTCAAAATATTACACCTTTGGTCCCTAAATTTAACTAAACCTAAAACACTAAAAATCCTAAACTGCTAAACCTGTAACCCAAATAATAAACAAACCAACCCTTTACCATTTAACCCAAAACCTAAATAAATCCACATACACCCCTGCTAGCCCAAAACCACCTAAGCCCAACTTTATTATAACCCGGATTCCCCCTATACCCGACCCATAGGTCAAAACAATAATTACCCAAGGGTTCCCCATAAACCCCGCACATTCACTTCACGACTCACGATCACGAACCAACGAGCTCCATTTAAGCCTTCGTTGGGAAATACGACCCGGGGATACATATTTACCGGTGCTATCCTCGGAAGATATACTACCATATATATACTATATTGTGTTGTGTATCAGAAATCTTAAAAATTAAATAGGAGAGAATGTCTTATATGCTTTATAAGCAGTATAGATTACAATATGAATTAAACAATGGGATTATTTTGTACGATTTTTGTTGTTGTTATCCAATATATTCTCAAAACCGATTCATCTAGTGGATTTGGATATGCATGGATGAATAGACTTTAAATAGATAAGGATAAAGATGACGAAAAAAATAAATGGATATGGATGTAGATATACTTTCGTTCGATCTATTTGATACATTTACGTCCCTAAATAAGACTATAGGTAATGAAGCATGCATCCACGCATGGTGAGTCTTGTGGTCACACAACTTTGAAAATGGTTTGGTCATCTGCTTGACCAAACAAACTTTTAGTTTTTGTGTGTGCGTGTGTGTTAGTGTATTCTGATGTACGTTTGTGATTAAGTGGAATCTGTTTGTGTGTTGGTTAGGTGGTTACCGATACGAGTGTGATGCGCGTGGATTGCAACACGCACTACGTTTTACCTCTCGAGGGATCTCGAGAAGCTTGCAATCCCCACCAGGCAGTGTACCTGACCGATGTAGTATAGTGTAGTGGCAAGTACCGGGGGATTGATCGTTCTCTCGCAGGGAATAGTGTTCGTTAGGCTAAAGGCTACTCTAATCTAGGTCTAAGGGTGGAGGAAGATTCTTTTTGTATTTTTATATTTTATGAAAGCAG